>DF243537.1:0-39127 GCA_000507305.1 Breviolum minutum Mf 1.05b.01 | reverse complement strand
TAAGTAGTACTCACGCAAATCCTCAGCAAAAACCTTCAAGATCTGCGAGTTCTTCAAAAACAGGTGCTGAAGTTGGGTGGCTGATCCAAGAGATTTGATCCACCGCCGCTCCGACCGCTCTAGCACGTTCGGCGGCCGGGCGTCCAACACAAGTCTGTCCCGAAGGGCATCCTTAGGGATTAACGAGGCCTCCCAGCTCCTGCAGGAAAAAGGGCCAATCTGTCTGTGGCATCAAGCAACTTGACGAAACGAAGGCGGTCTTTTCTGCTGATCCTGAATCGGACACTTGGCGGCTTCTCTGGGGCATCATCTGCATGCAAAGCGAAATCCAGCGGCCGAAGGAAAGATTCTCTGTTGGCATCGTCTAAAAACTGGCTGGGGTCGAATGAAGGAACTTTCCAAAACTTCAGTCGTTCTGGCTGAATGGCTTTTGCAACGTGCTCTAAAGAACTGCTGAGCTGACCGACAACTTCTCCAGGCGAGCCCTTGTGTCCCCAAGCGCTCTACATCCTTGAGCTGGTCGGCATAGCATAGTGTCCCAGTCCTCCTCTAATGTCTCCTAGCTCCCGAACCAAGTCTGCCAGAAGGTGCTCTACATTCTCGACCTTTGCGGCTGATCGGCCCATGACATCCGAAGTGATGTCCTCTGACCCATTCCACTCATCTACCAAAGGGGTCAGACTTCTGATAAACTGCCATTGTGCTAAGTTCAACTTCGTGCCAATGCCTGGCACTGCGGCTGCAAAATGCTGCCGCCCACAGTGAAACAAATCCAAAGATAGCACCACGAAGTTCATAGCCAGCTTCCGCGGTGCATCCACTTGTCTGCTGTTTCCACCACGCAAGTGCATCTCTGGAAAAGGAAGGGGACACGGCCACACCTGTCCTTTAGGTGCCTTCTCCTCCGAAGGCTTTGAAAGAGCTGAGCGAAAAATCAAAGCCAGCTTTGTCCTCTTGCGGAGCAAAACTGAAAAGACTTCTGACCAAATTCTACTTGCAACCACGGTCGAAGCTCCAGATCCAGGAGCCTTGACGGCCTCGACGTGAGGCCCCTTCTTTCTCTCATCCTCTGCTAGGCGGCCGACTGCTCTGCTGGAGCCGCAGCCTTCGCGCCACCTTTTTCTCCCTTCTTTCCTGCTCCCTTTCCTTTGATCTTGGGGTTCGGAGGCACCACTGTAGGACTGGAATCTTTGGGGGGAATAACCCTTGCTGCTTGAAGCCTCTTCCTGGCCTCCACAAAGGAGTCGCGGTCCTTCAACCTCCACATGAGAATCTCTGCCCAGTGATCGTCTATGAGCTTTGTGACTGGTTGCTCCCAAGGCTCCGGAAGACGTCGCCCCACAAAGGAGCTCAGCGGAGGAGCCCCTTCTAGCAGCATCTCTTGCCCTAGGCTCCACGACCCTGAATCCAGGGAACTCTGATCCAGAGCCGCTAAAGCTAGCAGCACACGAGCACGAGCTTCTTCTTGACGGCCTTGTCTCATCGCGTCGTGGACCCCAGCAAGGATCCATCCGAACCTGATCGTGTTCGGAAAGTATTGGAGTTTGGACCTCGCCTCCAACCATCCACGAGTTGACACCTCTCTGTTGCTGGCTCCTGGTGCACTCCGTAGAAGGTCGAAATCCTCTTCCATGGCAGTCTCGATGGCCTTCACCAAAAGTCCTGGCTTCTCTGTCAGAGCTGCTCGAAGCCTCTGGTATGCAGCTGCCTTGCTCCTGGAAGAGGAGCCACTCGAGGCAGAGTCTCCTCCTTCTTGGTACTCCAAGATCTGCTCGATGCCCTTCTTCTCTGCAGCCTTCTTGCCTTTTGCTAGGGTCCCCGCAATCTTGGTGAGCTGCAACAATGCTCGTTCCATCACAGGCTGATCTGCACCCGCCTGTTCCAGTCCTTCTGCAGCCTCTGCATCCTGCTCCTCGTCTTCTTCCTCTGTTTCGCTCAACACGTTCTTGGCACGCTTTGAGCTCTGAGGAGGAACGTCCTGCATCCTTGAAGTCTTCTTCAAAAGCCCTGCTAGAGTAGTGAGCTGGGAAGCGGGGATTCCAGCCTTCACAGCCTCTGCAACCACGGACGGGTCGAGAGACCCAAAATCCTCCCTCATCTCTGGAGCCTTTGGCTTCTTCTTTGCAGACGCTCCTTGGTTTCCTCGAACGCCTGAATCTCTGGGAGTTTCGGGAACTGGTGACATTCCTCGGGGAGGCAAAGGTTGGGCTTGAGCTGCAAAGTGGGACTGGATGAAATCCTGAAGCGAATTCATGGTAGCCTCCATCTTTGCCATCCTCTCCTCTACTTCTCCTCGGCCTTCCTCGATCTCTCCTCCACCATCGCCTCCATTCTCGCTGGAAGCGGTCATGAACTCGAAATGGTCCTGTGCCACTTCTGCCAAAGCTGGACCAAAAGGGGTGACGAATTCCCCTCCATCGATTGGGCGGTATACATCCGCCTCCGGCTGAAGGTGAGCTCCTGCTTGAATCCTCTTGGCCAGCTTGTTCTCCAACATGCCCACCCACAAGCGGACAGTTTCTCCTTCTTCTACTTCTTCTGGAGCTGACAAAAGAGCCCCATCTACTTCCACCAAAATTGCCTTCTGCAGCCCGGCTCGGGGCAACAACCTCTTTGCCACTATAGTACTCCATGCCGCCTCAGGCACGGCAACCAAAAGACGACCGTCAGGCACCAGCGCAACAAGCACCAGGTTTACCACCACCTCCTTCTTATCCTTGATGAAAGGGAGGTGCAAAAGTTCGTAGTGCGGACGTGGGGTCCCGCCAGCAGGGACGAGGACCCGCGCCAAAATCTCCTCAGGGTACTTCTGCATGAGCAAGCTGAGCCGGTAACTCCAGCCCTGCCTCGCTCACTGCAAACTTCGCTTCCCAATAAGTGGGAAAGCCCACAAAAACGGATGAGCCGCAATCGGACCCAACCTTGCACCTGGAGCGCACCTCGCAAACTGCCGAAACACCAATGGGGGATTGAACCTCTGTCCCCAATGATCAGCACACACCACGTAGAGATTGTTCCGAAGACGCAGGCGATCTCGTCCTGATGATCCTCGGTGATCCCCAGACAGGGCCCGCGCAAGGAAGGCCCCAATCTCTTTGGCCAACACAATCCTCGCAGCTCGATCCTCACTCTCAACTGCCCTTGCTGTGCTGCAGGAACCCAAGCTCTCGCCACTGACGCGAGACCAAGCGCTCCTGCTAGGATCAGTGACCGGCGTTCCCAACCTCAAGGAACTGCTCCCCGCCTCTGATCTAACAGCCTCTGCACCCTCTCCTCTTCCTTCTTCTAGAAGCTCCACACGAATTTGTAGAGCAGCCAAACTTGCCCGCAAAGCCTCAACCTCTGCCGACAGAAGGCGAACGTCTTGATTGCTCATTCAAGACACGATAGCCACTCCTCACAGCTCTCTCCTCCACCTCAATGGTTTGCCACCTTCTCCGAGGAGCGTGCCGAAGAAAGTGAATGAAGTCCACCAGAGGCCCAAGAAGGAGCCCAATGCAGACCCCCAACAGAATCGACCTCAGATCCCACTGTGGCCTTTCCTCAGTAAGAAAAGGGCAGATGTCCTGAGCAACAGGTGGAAGAACCTCAAGAGCAACTAAGAGGGACGATATCGAACCAGCGGCCACTGAAAGAGCTACAGGGCGCATGAGCTGAAAACTCTGCAGTCCGTTTAGTAAACATGAGAAATCATCATCATCATCATCATCATCATCATCATCATCATCATCATCATCATCATCATCATCATCATCATCATCATCATCATCATCATCATCATCATCATCATCATACCGCCTCCATCACGCATCAGACCCATCTTATATATACATATCTCACTCAAAATCGGCCGGGGAAAAAACCCACCTCGCACTGTCGAAAGCACCAGTACCCCAGGCTGCAGGCAATTGACTGGCCAAATCTGCCCACCATGCTGGATCCTCATTGAACCCAATGGCTAATCAACCAACCCCGGTTGAATAGCCGTCAGCAAAGCCTTGATCATAAGGCCGGCTATGTTAGGGAGGGTTGAACGGCTTTGTTGGGGAACCGTGATATGCCACTTGGGTGGCTTAGCCCCGTAGAAACCCATATTCTTTCAAGAACCTATAACTACTATTCACCCCCAAAAAACCTGAAATAAACGGCACCAGCTATCCATCACCCAAAAAAAGAAACACCCAGTTTTTCAACTCCTGCGGTGGCCATGGCACTGCCGATGACCTAATGGAGGTTTCGGCAGTTGAAAGGTGGGCAAGAATATCGGGATGGTTAGCTTCTAAACAATTACCCTCTGGTAAACTAACCCAACATACTGTTGAAAATCCGGCGAACCACCTGAGATGGTGCTAAAACCCATGTAAATCATGGTAGATTCTCCATATCAGCTGGTGAATCCCGGATTTCTGAACCATCAACAGTAGTAGTGGAATACCCCCATATTTAATAGGAAATACATCTTCAATCCGGGTCCATTTTCATTGCTATGTTAGTTTACCAGGAATGTAAACGGAACATAACGGAACCAATGATTGACCCTCCAGGGGAACGGATCCGACCTAGCGAAATGCGGGAAAGAGGACTCATGGGGGTACAAATAGGTTGTGCACTGAAAAATATCTAAGAAAGCGCGAAAAGAACCCATCAGAGTTTCCAAATCCCGAGTTCTGAGGAAGCGTTCCCCTACTTCCTCAGAAATTGCAACTGAAGTTGAATCCCTAAATCGTTTTTTCGGAACCCAAAAAATGTTTCCCCCCGTAAAATCGACGCCAGGTGACTTTTAAAAAAAATCGACTACATAGGTCCTATAGCTCAGTTCACCCTCCTAGGAACTAACATATTATATAACCCTTTTAAAGGCACTGTTGAGTCGATGATATTTTCCTCTTCCCGCTTGGTGGGATATATATTTCATGGCTGGTCTACCTACCCCCCCCTTACATACCCCCTCCAGAAATAAGGGTTTATTGATTAATAGCCGACCTTATTAAGGGAAACCAATGCTTCAGCCAAGCCCTTAATAGTTAGGCCAGCTATTTCTGGCGGTTGGGGGGGTACGTTACGGGGGGGTAGGTTGACCCCCTCGGTGGTTCCACATTCCCCTTGGACCACCCGAACCAGCTTTGTTCTTGTCCATCATTGGGCCATTCCTCCGGCCTCAGGGTCGTAGAAATCAAGTGGCCTTCATGGGCACCCTTGGCGAAGAAACAACAAATTTTGTTGATGAGGTGGAATATCTTTAGAATACATTCTTGCATGAATCATTTTAAAATATCATGATAACTTATAATACTTCACCAACCTAAAAATAAAAATATTTTTTGATGTTCAAAAAGGATTCCTTCTTTTACGACACAATTTTCTACTACACCACCTTTTGCATGGTTTTTGCCGTCACGGATTTTCCCTTCACTCACCCATCGCCAAGCAGACGTGGAAGGCTCGGCTCGTTCTTCGTAGCCGCCGGAGCCCTGCGCCTCGGATCCGACTTAGGTGATTTTTCGTAGCACCGCGGAAACCGGTAGAACGTGGTTCGGATCATCCCAGGACGGACGGAAGTACCATGGGAACCCACGCTTCCTTCATTTTTAGGGGTTATAACCCATATTTTGGAGGGGTGTAAAACCCTTCATTTTTCATGGGTTTTGGGGTCCAAGGGTACTTAGTAACTTAGGATCACCCACGTTCATAAGCCATGGAAAGGCCATGTGGGAGGGGAATAACCCTACTCAGAGGATCTACGATCACCATGGTCCATGGTTATTAACCAATTACTAAATGGGATGATCCTCCAAGCAAAAACACCCCCCCACGAAATTTGCATCTTCCAAGCATTGAAAATATGAGGGGCAAACTTGCTGTCAGTTTCAGGGATTTCAGCTGCACTATGTCACTGGTGTACCCGGAAATCTTTCAAAATTACTAGCAACATTTGCATCAGGTTCTTGATCCCCCGAAAACTAATCATTTCATGCAAGGGGCAATTTAATGAAGTAAAAGAATGATCACTCAAAATCTCTAGAGATTTTTGTAGGTAAGGTTTAATCTCTGGTCATTGTTGGCGAAGATCCTTCCTTTTCAATAGTAAAAAATAATCTTTGGAGTAGTGGATGTTGTTTTGATTCGGTTCCCAAGCTGGTTGGCACCATGTTTATCCATCGAAATAGCATGTACATAAACAGACATGCTAACCCCTCAAAACTAACATATCTGGCTGGAAAAACATGTTTTTAGTAGGAGATACATATTCAAACGGTTTTTTTTCCATTATCATGTTAGTTTCAGGAAGGGTAATGGAGTCTTTTTGAACATACAATGATCTTGTTGGGATTTGGGCCGGCCATGATCATTTCGACCCAAGAATCACCTTGAAGGTTCAGGGAGGAAAAAGTTGGACAGAATTGTGGTCCGTGTTCCCCCCAAACATCACAACCCCAATGCGGAAACAAATGCCATGAAATACCTCACCTCTTGCTTTCTCAGCTCCTTCAAGATTCAAGCTCCCCCAATATCCATGCTTAGATCGATTTGTTTTAATCACCCATCATTTCTCTATGTTCTTTCCAACCCCACGTTGCAACAAGCAGCATATGGGGTCCAAAAACATCACCCACCAACAAAAAGTGGCCATCCGTGGAATCACTTTGAGATATATACCTTCTGGTAAACACTTACATGGCAATGGGAAAGGGTACCATTTTGAATATGTATGTCCCTGTTGAAAACCAGGTGATTTTCCATTTCCAGCCATTTTAAGTGTTGACCCTTCAACCTGCCCCCTGGGAAATCGCCGAATCACCGCCATTCCCTGGCTGCCTGGACGATGTTTCTGCCTTTGCCCCAGGACCTTGCAGCACAGGAGTGATATATCCCTCAAGCGAACCTGGTTGAAAAAAAAACGGATTCCTAAAAAAATATTGAAAGTTTCCAGACTTTCAGTCTGCGAAAGTCTGCCAATTGTATACATTGTTTCAGCAAAACAAGCTAAGATTGTTTCAGGTAGTCAAACTGGGAGTAGCATTCAGATTTGTCAAAGAAATGCGCCTTTCTGAGGCTCTGTTCATGTCTCTTCCTGAGGCTCTGCACGACATGTTTCCAATTTCTTTCCTTCACCTGCATCCGATTCCGATCCAAAATACCCGAACAGGTGTTTTGTCAGTACTGCCAAGGGGGAAAAATGGAGGGACGATTCAAAAAAAGGCACCAATGACATCGAAATAACATTGATGTTTTTAAAATTCATGTAAAAAAGCAACTAGTTGATGGAATCCAACAGTTTCACCCAATTTCTATCATCGAACTAAGCTGCTTGGAACTGTTGATTCCAGATGATGCGATTCGTCGGCGTTTATGATCCAAATCGGCTGATGCTACGGATTCTGCAAAAACGTTTGACAAACGTGACTTCTCCAGCTAGAAAAAAACACAAAAACTAGAAAACATCTAGAAACCCTGGAAAAAATGGCGACAGAATCTTTTAAAGAAAATCCTAACAAATCAACAAAAACTGTTATAACATGAGCAAAGCTCAAACCTCAAAAAAAACAATGGTAGCTTGGTCCAACCCAACTTACA
The DNA here is from genome assembly GCA_000507305.1 of Breviolum minutum Mf 1.05b.01. Taxonomy (NCBI): domain Eukaryota; class Dinophyceae; order Suessiales; family Symbiodiniaceae; genus Breviolum; species Breviolum minutum. The sequence goes on along the minus strand of DF243537.1, from coordinate 31,552 downwards.
CCCAAAGAACACCAAGGATTCAGTCTTTGCCTCCGAGGCCACTGGAAGGCCATGGAAGGTGTGGTTAGAGCTGCTAAGTCTTTTAATCTTGTTTTTTTTTGTGCCAAGTTTGATGTTTTTTTGGATGGAAATTTGGATGGAAACTTGGGATGATTTTTGGAAATCTGAGTTTTGTTGTATCACATTGTGCTTGCAAAGAGTTGTTATTTTGAGCCACCTCTTTTTTGTCGTTTGAAGTGTGATCTTTTGGATCTAAATCTTGTGAAAGATGCTAATATTATTTTTGCAAATTTATTGCAAATAGATTGGTAACACTGGGAAATCTTGCGCCTGAAAATGCTCATCAATTTTGGTTTTGTATGGTTGTGTGTGTTTTTATCATGTTGAATGTTACTTTTGGTTAGTTTCCGAAGGGTTATTTTGGTGTTGATTTTAGTAAGCGATGGTCCATTGCAATCTAATAAAATGTTGCTGCGTGGCTGTATGTCCGTCTCATTTTTGGATGGCACTTGTAATGCCTAAAGTAAACCATGCCCTCCTTGCAATGCTGTTAATCTGCACTTGTCGATGTTTTTCTACGTGCCCATGACTCATGACTCAAAAAAAACACTGGTACCAAGTCCAACCGAGCAATTGATTTGTGCATGCAAACCTACTCACTGTAAACCATATGTACTTGCAGCGGTTTGGCGTGCTGGTTGTCAGAGCATTGGCATAGTTTTTCAAAAAATGGAGGAGAAAAAAAATTGGGGTTCCAATTTTGAGGACTCCATCCCCACCAGAACCGTTCTGTGTCAACAATCCATGAAATTCCCATGGAAATTCCTGCAGAACTTCACCGAAAATCACCGTTCAGCGGCTTTGATGGCCCATCTGGGGCTCCGAATAAATATGTTCACATCAGACGAAGAGAAATACGAAGAACCAGCCCAAGGGGCTCCGAATTCAATCCTCCACAGATGAGCCAGGCCAATTTAAAAAAAAGCAGCAAATCTACGGTCTTACTTCCTGATTTTCCAAACTATGGTTTTTTTTCACTATATTTTTGCGTCATTTAGTACAAAGTACAGTCCCTTCACGATACAAGTACTGCAATATGCCCGTGATATCCCGTGAGAATATCTGATCCCATCAGATCTCGCGCCATCGGACATCAGCGAGAACTTGTTTGTACACTCCTTGAAAACAAGGAAAGAAACACCACAACCACAGGAAGAAAGCTCAACGTTCCTTTCTTGTAGTAAATGTTACTGTACATCAATATCATCAACTTTCACATTTGAAACTCATAGGCAACTCCCACCTTTCTCCAAGACTTTGTTTGGAATTCTTCTGATAGGTGCAACTAGTGGCTGAAATTTGGATTCCCGTACCCTCATTCCTTATGAACATTTTTGGGTAGAATGAAAATCAACCAATCAATCACTTAATCCAACAACCCATCAATCAATCAATCAGGAATCAAAGAATTCAAAAAAAGATTAAATTCTCCATCCAACACACGAAAAAATTGGCCACCAGGTGCGCATATCTTTCTTTTTCCCCGATGGCGAATGAGGCCCTGGCTGGTACAACAGCATTTCGTGCCCCTTTGGGGCAGGAAAAGGGGAAAGGTGTGCAGAAAGACACCACAAGGGTCGGTCACTTTGGTTTTTGACATGGATCCTTGAAAACAGTATGGACATTTCTGGGCAATATGGATGACACCCAAATCAGCGAACCCCCATGGAAAATTGTTTCCCATTTCCAAAGATGCAATGGATCGGAAGTCATGATTCCAAGGTGGTACAGAAAACTTCCTGTCCCGCTTTTTGGTACCTATTTTCCACTCAACTTATGCTTCAAGTGTCTCACATCCTGACTCTGCCAATTACAAGGAATCAATTTTGAAAAAACATCGTCAAGTGACCAATCCCAAAACCGTTAACAGGAGCAAAAAAAAACAGCATTGGAGGAATGTCAGTTGGAACTGCCAGTTCCAAGACGGCTTCAGCGTGGACCAAAGAATGCATCGAAAGATTGCGGAATGATGGAGCAATAGCGAGCACCAGAAATTCTGAATGTGGCTGTTTGGTGTAAAGATCGTTTTGAAATATAGTCAACAGATGTCAATAGATCCAAACAGGATCATCTTCGCAAATGACGTTCAAAAACCATAATACTGTATAATTATAACTAAAATATAATGTTGCAAACCACCACCTATTAGTGTTAGATGTTTGTCATGTAAGAGGGTAGCCTCATGGAACTTGCGCAACTTCTATGGATCCTGAGCTGCGGCGACCACACTGGGTAGAAAACAACAACAACAACAACAACAACAACAACAACAACAACAACAACAACAACAACAACCACAACCACAACCACAACCACAACCACAACCACAAAGACAACCACAACCACAACAACAACAACCAAAGCCACAACCACAACCACAACAACAACAAGACTCACGAGATTCACAACAATGTCCACAACCAGAACCAGGATTTTGGTCCACTGCTCGGCACGCATAAAAATGCCGTTAATGCCCAGCAAACTACATCGAGACGAGTAAAGAAGTGAGTGGCGGATTTTCTGCCTTTGATCGAAACTTGTAACCCATACCATCCATGGGACTCGTACATTTGGTTCCCTACTAATTTACCACAAAATCAACCCAATGTAGATAAATATGCCAGCCCCATGGATGGTATGGGTAATGCAACTAGACAGCAATCCTTCACTTTCTTTCTATGCTGTCGACAAACAAGACCATCTCTCAGGACCTTACTCGGAAGCCAAGCTTAAGCTTCAATGTTTGTGGGATTCGTGAAGAAGTTGCACATGTTTGAAGTGCATAGTTCGCATCAATGATAACTTTAGATCGCTTTTATATGTGACATGAAAACTTCCCATAACTTACTGCATTTTTGTTGGGGACTAGCTGAAAACTAAGAAAACACATGGTCTCAAACTTCATGAGCAGCCGACAATGTGTCACTACCATGAACTAATTATCCAGGAGGGTCGTTGATAGCTTCGGGTTCTTGTCCCAATGCGGAGGGAAGAATCAAGGATCATCATTTTTCAAGAAACCTGCTTCGCTGAACCATTCAAGATTCTTGTCAAAATTCTACCCAAAATATTTTTGCAAACCACCACCTGATAAGCCTCTGAACCTTCATATCTAAAAGAAATTCGCATATTTTTTCGTGCCTTAAAAATCATTTCCTCAACATCTATCAAAAGGAATTTCTGCATCACTATGAGGCGATGGCGATGCATCGATGTATCATGGGTTGCCATCTTGAATCGCTGGTTCTCAATGAACACCACATAACCCAGGAAAATGAACAGCTGGAACCCCAAAGCCAATCCAGGTGGATGCAAAAAAAAGATGATTTTCCGGGATTTCAATGGTTTTGAGATGTTTATATAGGTTCCAAAAAACGTCATTTTTTCCGGGGGGGGGGGATATCTGGGGATAGGTCACTGGGCATCCCGAACTGCACATGGTCCTTACCACGTGGCAGTTGCGCCTTGCATGTTAGGCCATCATAGCCAGTCTTCCGAAACGTCTTCCCCCCGAGGTGATCCGATCAACGATTTTTGTATGAGAAAAAACAAGGTGACTAACCTGATAGTAGCGAAAAAAACAGCCATTTGACTGTTATCAACATAAAATTATTTCACATGTATATACTGTATATATATATATATATAGGTGCAGTATAATATACATGGTAATATCAAAGTGGTAATACTGCCGACTAAAAAAACTCCTGCTCCAGGTACTAGCTACTTCATCCCCATTATGTACAGTGTTTTGATACATTTTAGCTAGTGCAAGGATTTTTCTTCAACGGAAATAATTTACCCATTTAAGATTAGCCGATTTGCCATCAATTTTTCAGTTTCCAAGCACCAACCGAAGAATCCCGGGGCCTCTAATCGACTTTGGCTCATGGCTTTTGTCAAATGCCTAAAACGGCCACGCCCCAAGAAGTTGGAATCTGGGATTTTTTTTGGTTGTTGTTGAATCAATCCGTAAACAAGGTGCCGTGCTGTTAAAAAAGTCACTTCTAGCTGAAGGTATTTATTTGAGTTCAGTTGAGTTTTCATCATGGGAGTTTTTTGGGGCACCCTTCCGCAATTAGGCCTTCTTTCCTGGGTGAGGGGTTGGCATTGGAGGGGTGGGCCCCTTAGATTCCCATAGGTTTATTCGAAGTATAATTGCAGTTTGACTTAGGTACCTTTTTGCTGCTGCGAATAGCGCCGCTATAGAGGCTATCCACTTACATGGCAAAATCCATCACAAGCCCCTGTGCAAAAATGGATGAAAGTGGCACCGTATTTGGCAAACTTGAATCCACTTTGAAAATTCCAAGTTCACACCTCATCTTAAGCAATATGCCAAGGGCCATGTAAGAAGGAAAATCTTTAGGGAATTCCCAAGTCCTACAACTGAAGAATTCATCCAGACAGAAGCAACTGAAACGCTCCGAGCTACGGCTTACTTTGCGGCGTCTCTTCGGCGATGACAATCTCTAGATCTGAGACGCCTCAAGGCGAGGTGGATGTTTTGCCGAACGGTTGGCACTGGCAGCGTTTCGAATTGAAAAGAAATCGTGAAACAAAGCGTCTGCGTCTTTTTTACCGGGTGATATTGCGAAAAACAGTACTACTGTGGGATGTCTATGGAAGTTAGTAAATAGTAAGTTGGTGTTGTTTTTCCCTATTTACGTGACTTACAACCTACTTGTAGGGATTCTATTACATTTACTACATGACTAATAAGTACCCCCGAGTAAAACTCAATTTTTTCGCGATAAAAAGGCCACAATCCCTGACCCCGAGGCTTGATTGCAAAGAGTTACGAAGAGAAAAGGCTTCACTTTTTGCATTCATTACCAACCAATTACCCTCTCAAAGTTTAACATAGCCCCTGAAAAGTTACCTTCCCAATAGGAAAGTAGTCTTCCAGCCACCATTTTTGAAGGCTATGTTAAACTTCGGGGGTGTATGGTTTGAAAGTGACAAGTGTTTGTTGCTCCAAAGAACAGTCGGTTGGCTACAGTATATTATGAAAAAATAGACATCAAATATCACCAACAAAAAGAAACTTTTAGGTCTACCTCCTAGTGTTTTCTTCAGAGAACGATTTTTTCCCCATACTTGAGGCTCGGAATTTCCACTCAAAAAAATAGAGACGAAAGGGGTACGCCTTTCAAAAGGCAGTCAAACACACGAAATCCAATGTAAAACCTTTGCATGTTAAGTCGGCAAGTACAGAATTTAGTCTTCCAACAATTAAGGACTGAACAGCTACTGTTGAAGACATCCTGCACCATCCGGGATATATAAACCCTTGTAAATCATGGGGAAAACTACCAACCTCCACCAGTGCAGGATGTCTATCAACCGACCTCTAGCTACTTATGTGACGACTGATTGTTCTGATTCAATCGCAAATGGTAGAAATAGGTAGCATACCCCCCCCCCCCCTATGCTATTTACAACACATTACGTAATCGGTATCTAAGTGGTTAAGAAATTGCGACAAGGTGATTATTTGCTACCACCTTTTGCCAGCATTGGACCCTGCTAAGCCCAGGGAAACAAAAAAGTCATTCTCCAAGACAAACAGCAAGTGTTTTGCAAGTCACCAACTGTTAATAGTCAAATTAGTTCGCCCGGTCAGGACATCATCTTCTTTGCATATCGGTCGATTTTCTCAACAAGAGGTCGTGTTAATTCAAGACCAAGAAACTTCTTCCCCAGACCTCGCCAAAACATACCGACCAAAATGGACCGGAGAAACTTCAACAAACATCATCAATCATGGTTTACTGCCAGGGTGAAGATCTTGAAATTTCATGCCGCGAACCGGGTCAGTGGAGAGTTACTGATCATGGCCCGGGAAAACAACTCGGGGTGATCGGGTGAGATGATCTCCGTTGGTTTGCTTCGTAGAATTCAAACCCCCTTTGATGAGGTGTTAGCCAAAAAAGTGTCCGTCAAGTGGCATCCTAATATCTACGGTAAGTGGATGTGTGAATTTTCTACATAGCTGTGAATAATAAGTCTGCGTATATAAACATCCAATATTATACCTACTGCTCTTTTGGCACATGCAAAAAAAACGTAAGAGCATACTGTGCATACAGTCGATATAGTTGTCTGTATCTAAGCACGTACTATGTATATACAAAACACTGCTAGATGTGCCTTAGCTTCTCACCCAAGGTTCAACCAAGTATTGCAATGTGTATCTACAGTTTCAAGCAATGGTATTCGTTCAAAATATGTTCGAACAAAAGCTAGCGATATATGCAGAAATACTGTTTTAAGGGTATCAACATGGGCTTTTTGCATGATGATGATGATGATGATGATGATGATGATGATGATGATGAGGATGAGGATTAACGACGGGCCTGTCTGTGAGTAATGGAATATGTGTATCCAAAAATCAGAAACAATTACTACAACAGAACGCCGCAATCCCATTGTGCATGTGAAATGACATTCGTATCACGGATTGGCAACATAAGGTTTGAATATTGGAAACATATTTGTAGCCCGTAAATTCCTGGTGGTGTCAACCCCTTTGAACAATATTAGTCAACTTAGACCATTTCCCCAGGTAGGGATGAAAATAAAAAAGTTTTGAAACCACCACCCAGATTCATATCAAACTTATGGCAAACTGATGGTATTCTTAATTTTGCCCGCTAAACTCTGGAGAACCCGAAGTGGTCGGAAATTGGCGATTGATTAAAGACAGACCGGAACTGGAACCCTTTGAGAATCTATGGATATCTGAAAAACTAACTATAGAATTTCAAAATATATGTGCAGCTGTAAATCAAGTACATATCACTGTGTAAAAGTAACCATGTCCTTTACTTTTTACTAGATGAATGTTGTTTTTGGCGTTGCCGGAAAAATATTGGCCGGAAAAAGAGCCACAGATACTGTTGATGGAAGAAATCCTGCACCAGTTGGGATGAAAAAAACCCTGTAAATAAGGAGATATTTATCATATCAACTGGTTGGCCGGATTTCTTCCATCAACCGTAGCAGTTGGTCAAGAAACCTTTTCAGGACAAATTGGATTCAAGTGGTTGTCTTGAACTTCTGGTCTTCTACGACAGATCCTGCGTCAGGAAACTGGGCTGATAAGGGTATCTAACAAGTCAAAGTTTGAAGCATCACCCCCACCAACCAACCAAAACTGGGAAATGTCCATGCTTTGGTTTGTGATTTTTATTGGGTAAAGGATGACAACAAAGAAATATTGAGAAAGGTTCATATAGACCCATCATTTTCCCAGCAAAATTTTGAGGAGCCCTCCCATTTGGGGGACCCACATCTCCCAATCACACAACTCATCTTACGTTTCAACCATCTGACTGGTGCTGCGACCAACGAAGCTTGAAAAATATGGACCACCAGGTCAAAGGGCAATGGGAGCAACCCCAACAAATTTGCAATCTGACAGTCATCAAAAAATCTTGACTTATGATGGCACATGTGGAACACATATCTTTAAACTTTAAAGGTAAGCAAATGTTTCCTTTGGAGGCTGAGGCTGTTTTTTCATTCCCTGCCATCTCGAAACTTATTTGAAACGGTAACATTTGTAGGATACCTACTTCGATCCATTCTGCCCGTCGGAAATTTAGGTACCTTTGATAATGTGCTACTCTAAATCCATCCGGTCACTGTTTTTTAAATTCCGAGGGGGGATCCTGTTACATAACACATACAACTGTAATCTACCAGCGAGGTCGGAAGGTTTTGATGAAAAACCCATGAAATCCCCATCTCAATGTTACATCTTCCAAGTGTTGATCGGTCAATTTCTCCTGCTTGGGAACCCATGGAAGGTAGGACCGGTTGGACCGGTTGGACCGGTTGGACCTAGATTCCGGGAAGTCTGTTAGCAGATTTCCGGTGCCATGTACATGTACCCGTGCACTTCCCTTAATCTTTTTTGGGGGAGGAAACTATACCAATTTCATCCACTTCACATGCGAAAACCTGTGAAACTCCACCCGAAAACCCTGTCAAACTCCACCCTGCACAGTCCTACATTGACACTCCATCTTCAAAAGCAACCTTCGTAGCGGGGGGCATTCCATCCGTCAGTATCATTGCATGGACAAACACATATACACCCCCCCGGAAACTAGCACGGATACCCAAAATGATGGTTTGGAAAAGGTATATAACTCCCTTTCAAAAATGGCAATGTTTGGTATTTGGTATCTATGTTAGATTTCTGGGGTGTAGTTGACTTAAGTTTGTTCGCACATGAAAACTCTTGACCTTCATGACAAACCTCAATTTGTTGTTCCTGAAAATAGATGCAAAACAAAACGAAAGGAAAACATCATCGCTCACCAGGCGAACTTGACATGTCTCCAGGAGTTTCACACAGTCCTACCTGGTGGTTGGTGGTGCTTAGTATTATGCCCATTCATATGTTTTGTGGTATCGTTTTTCGAAAAAACATCAACTAGACTAGCATAGTATACAAGCATCTATTACAGTAGATACCACATTGGATTTTTTAGGACGTCTATCTCAAGAGCTACCAGGAATAACCAGAAAAAAAATCAACGTATTTGGGCCATGCCCACACCCATCTTTGCCTTTTTCACCAGGTCGTCTTGGTTGAAATTCAACATGATTGTCCCCTTAAGAAGGTCAAGCCTTCTGCATATGTTTTTTGGAACAACAAACCTCTGAAGCAACACCAATGAATACACCCCCGAAAACTAACATGTCCCCTAAAAAGGGACTATTAGTACGGAATACATCTTGCAACCATTGATTTTCAGGGGACATGTTAATTTTCAGGGGAGTATCTCTAGAAAACACCAAGACGTGGACTCCCACCGTTTTGTCATGGCGTGCGCAGTCTGAAGATGGAACCAAAGGATACCTTTTGGGTCCTTAAAAAAAAAAACGTAGCATCTATCAGTAATATCAATTCGTGAAACATGTGTGTTTCTAAATCAACTCAAATCACATGCTTGTTCAAATAATTGAATAATACTTGATTAGATACTTGGTACTTGGTACCACTGATTTGAAAATGTTGACCTTCTTCAACCCTGCATTTGATGGTGGTGTTGCTTGCCGTTTTGCCATTGGCCCATATCTTTGCAAAGACAAGCAACAACATGACGAGTAAAATGGCACTGACTAATATCACCTCAGTCGACAAACCAACATAGCCAACAGCTTGGATCCTGGATGAAGGGGGAAACTGTTTGGGAAATCTTGGGTGGTAACAATGGCCCCAGGTCCCTACTTGAAGGATCATCCCAGTGAGTAAGTGGTTAATAACCATGACCAATTTTTTATGGGGGTCAATAGCTACTATAGCTACTTACTAAATGGGATGATCCTCCAAGTAGCGCTGTTGACTGGACGTTTCTCCCTTTAAATTCATGCGTTTCGAAAACTTTCGGAAACAGAGTTTGCCAAAAAGATCTACATTGGACCTTGATTTCCTTTGGGGAATCTGGGACCCATTCATTGACACTTGTAGTAAGTTTTGTATATAAATTGAACTAGTTCGAAAGAAAAAGAGATGAACAACAACTAAAGAGGGATTACACTCCCTGAAACTAACATAGCACCTAAAAATGATTTTTCCCACTAGGAAAATACTTTTCCAGGGGTCGATTTTCACGTGATATGTCAGTTTCAGGGAGGGTACATAAGAGCTAAAACAAGCCAACAATCAAATCTCAGCTTGGTTCGTTCCCCGTCAAGTTCAAAAGAATCAATTATTCGGGTCTACTTTCACATTGCTCCTTCGCCATTTCCAAATCGGCGTTAAAAATCCGTTGTTTAACGGATAAGCTTGGCATAGCTTGGCATAGCTTGGCATATCTCCCACCAAAAAAACACAGACCATGGAGAATCTTCTGCATTTTGCATTTTCAGGTCAGAACTTTCTATCAAAGGTAACCAAGGCACACTACAAAGGAGCACAATCATGTAGACCTCAGGGATTTCGTTTCCCAAATGGACATTTCAGGGACTGGGATGGATGTCATTTTCTATGCTAATATCGGAATCGTGAGAACAGAATGAAAAAATGTTGTATGGTGTATATGTGTATTGATATGTATATATATATATCTATCTACTTCTATGTGTACAAATATACCATAACACAAAATGTCACAATGCAATATAAATGGTCATCCTTCTTCCCAAGAACTACATATCAAAAAGTTTGTGCCGGTATGTACAATGGAACATATACATTTTTGGCTGTGTCCTGATGGCAAATTATCAAAATTCACCAGCATAAAAATACCTGAAAATCCGGAACTAGCTTGTGGTGTGACGTCCCTAATGTCATACTTCACCCAAACATACATATCTTTATATGTTTGGATATGGATACATGTCTGAAAAAAGCCACCATGATTATCATTAATATCCTCATAGGCCTGGATCACCATGAGAATTCATCGGCATTCCGCTGTGCAGCTTGGGGTTTTGGACCCTTTAGCTGGCATCCATCTTGTTGGTTACAAATCCCCAGGGTGCCGGATCTTATTGATGAGTCCACCTTGTAAATGAGAAATTCAACTTCAGTTCGTGAACAATTCTTGGACACCAAGAAAATATCAGGTGGTTTTTACACCAAAAAACCGTGTTTTGCCCACTTTGTGTGCAGCTTTGGTCCCGTGATTTTTGATACAACTTGTGGATTCGTTCATGTTCTGAGATACGAATTGCAGTTGCTCGAAACATTTGGTATCAGAGTTCTACCACACACACAAGTGAAGGTTTAGTTCGGGATTCCTGGGAAGTGACTGACATCCTGGGCGACGGGTGATCCTGAGGCATCCACTATTTTGGTCACCAGATTTCCACAAAGTGGGTCCCTAGTAGTTATAAGTAGCCCCGTAACACATGGCCGAAAATCAACGGGAAACTCTAGGTGTCTTGTGAACCCCCCTCCCCCCCCAAAAAAAAAACTACTTTATGCTTTCAACCCATCTGAAAATATGCTCGTCAAATTGGGAATCATTTCCCCAAAAATCGGGATGAAAATTCCAAAAAATACTTGAGTTGCCACCACCTCCACCTCCAAATATAAAAACTATAACCCCTAAAATGAAAAAACTATAAGTTATAACACCCCTAAAAATGCAGGAAAACGTGGGTTCCCATGGTATAAAAAAAACAGCCATCCTTCAACCCCCAAGTCACCCATGTCATCGCTTCACCGGTGATGTTCAAGGAGTCCTGGTGGAAAATCCCCAGCAGCGTTTAGGGTTTTTTCCCGAGAAAAAAAACAAGGGAGAGAATGGAATTTTGACATGGAAAAAATTGGCAATGAATATGTTGGAAGATGGAATTTTGACATAAAAAAAGTTGGCAATGAATATTTTGGAAGATGGAATTTTGACATGGAAATGTTGGCAATTAATACTTTGGAAGATGGAATTTGACATGATCCCTGAATATTTTGGAAGATGCAGTTGACATAGAAATGTTGGCAATGATGTGTTGGATATTTAGGAAACAAACTAAATCATTTCGTCAAGTAGAAGTGGAAAATAAAAAACTCTGTCAAACCACGACCTAGCAAAAATTGCAACAGGTGGTTTTAGGTGCTGATGAATTTGAATGCCATTTTCTGAAGATATAATATTTTGTGATGAGATAATTCAAGTAAGTATTGCGGCAATTAGATAAGAAGATGTAGAAATAGTTGGACAGGTAGATGGGTAGATGAGCAAATAGGTGAATAGGTAGATAGAGAAGGAGGATGAGAAAATAGGTAGAGAAGGATCCGCAGATAGATGGATGGCTGGATGGATGGACCAGAAATAACAAAGTCAAGGTATATACTGGATGTATGATATTACGGTCGTGGATAATATATATAAACGTATTCACCCTGCAAGCATGGCTTACAAAACTGAGCTAATCAAACAATGAAGCAAGATCCCTTCAGAAGAGGACGGCGGCAGTGTTGTTCACAGCTACTCATATTCCATAGAAGCTGGTGCCTGCATTCTTAATATTCTTATGACCTCCACTTCTGATGCAAGTATCAAATCCAACTTCCTCGCTGCATCTAATTGCTGACTTCCTACATTTATCGGAGGCTTCTATTCGTGATTTCCCCCCAACTCTGAATGCTGGATCATACACACGCCCAATTCTCTAAGAGACAAATAGAAAAATCTAGAGATTTTCTAGCTTGAACCTGTTACCAATGAACATCTGCATGTCCTACTCTTGCTGGCAAAGTTTCCTACAAAGAACAAACAAAAAGGTTTCATCCAGGTTGGGGCGATCACGCCCCGTTCGACGGTGGCGGGTCCCATTCCAGGAAGCGTCGATCTCGTAATCCCAAGTTCACTGCCTCGTGGTGGCAATACTGCTGATGGTACGGGGAATTCCGGCGGTTCAGAACAGTTTGACCCGGTTTTAAAAAAGTAGTCTAGCCCATTATTTAAAGTTGTTTTGTTGGTAAATCCAGGCTGTACCCCTGGTTTTCTAACAGCGAGCTGGGACCCGTGAAAATAAATGGTTTAACGGTTTCCTGGCTATTTTCTCGGGCTGTTGGTTGTTTGTTTCAGGTTGTACTCTTTCTCCCGTTGGTTCAGTGAAAAGTGGCGTAGTATTTGAAAGGTATCTACTGTTGGAGGTATTCCTGTTTTTTACTGAACCATGATTAGGGGAGGAAGGGCAATAGTATTGATTGGTGTAGTACTGCTGATGGTTCAGAAATCCGGCTAAGCATGTTTTGTGTTTTTCCCATTATTTCTAAGGTTGTTGATATCCCAGGTGATGCAGGGTTTCTTTTATCAATCAACCATTGGTTAAGAGCCTATGAACCATTGGTTTCCCTTAATAAGGTCTTACTGAACCCTCATCTCTGAGAGTGGTACGCTAAGGGGTGTAGGTTGATCAGCCATTATGGTAATAGCACAACTTTAAAAAATTGCCGAAAATAAAACTCACATAGAAGCATTTCAAACGGTGCTGAAGCCCAAAAAAATCGTCTGCCAAATCTTCAAATTTGCGAACTGGAAATCCCACCTCCTTCAGTCAAAATGGTATTAGTAATTCACCTTTCGAGTTTCAGGCGATGGTTTTGGCAGAATTTTTGACGGTAAAGACCATCTATGCGATGGCAACATGGAAGATGCACCGAAATATATGTTGAGCCCATCGGATGGATGTTTCCTATTGTTTCCCTTCAAAATAATTCAACGTTTGTGTCATGTCTGTACCTAGTCGATATCATCTAAATCAGGTCCCAAAATCATGGCTGCATTTGTTGAAGTCAATGGCCCTGAATAAACTGCTGAACAGCGTGCATGTTTGCCTGAAATGTTTGGTCAGGTTCACTTAGACCCACACCTAAAGAGACTAAAACACTAAGCCAGATACCATATGATACCAGTTCATGTGGCATTTCCAAACAGCCTTTTCCAAATTGAGCAGATTTGAGCATTCCTGTGGCTAAAAAAAACATACCAAAGACTTCAGAAAACACTTCTTACATCACCATCCTATTAGTTGGCCAGCCCCACCCTGCACCATTCACTTCAAGCCCAGTTACGCCGTACAAATCAGCCCAGAACCGTGTCGGATTGAAGTAAAAGGACTCGTTCCAAAGCCAGATCTGGCGATTAGACCAAGCAGAGCTCCACGTATCGAGTATCTAACATGTACCTTTTATGAAACCAGCAAATGTACATACAAGTTGTTCATTGATTCCCAAAAAAAGAAGACTATCAGACTATCACTAGTATCTCCTAGACTTTTAAACCATGATTTGTTCAAAGGTGGTATCTCAGTTTTGGAAGAGTATATTTCCCTTGTGTTTAACGGTGGTGTGGATAAAAAAATATATTTATGTATATATTTAAATATAAATATAGATGTATCATACCTGGCGCATGTGTGGCAAATCCTGCACTGGTGAAGGGTCCTTACTGCTGTTTCTTAGCTCACCATTTTTTCGATTTGGGAACCCAACATGAACTGCAAAGGTGAAGTTTACTAAAACAAAGTGGATTTGGGTGGCTGAAAAAACATGTTGGAGAAAACGGACCTTTTCCCCACGAAACTCAGACTGAATTTTCCATATGTTTCCTTGCCAGTCTTTGCAATGTCCACTCCGTGTCCAAATTCTGCCTCTGGTAGTGCTTCCAGTGCAATAGGAACATTTGCCTGGAAGCAACTACTCGGACCATGGAAGAACCAACGACTCTCGTGAGTTGCTTCAGCCAGGGATCGGCCATCTTTAGAAGAAACTTCTGCACAACATGTTGGAACAAAAAATGGCAGTTAAAGTCCCAGTGCTATGGTGCAACCATATAGGCGCAAATCAATTTACGACTCGAGTTACACCCTAACACAGCACAGGAAACTCAAACTTAGTTGGATTCCAAAATCCCAACGAATGCAGAGTCCAAGAAACTTGCACTCCCAAAGCGATCTGCGTATCTCTCGCCACACAGTCTGTGTTGATGACAAAGGACAACTGCAGCGGCAAGTTGCAGGCGATACAGCTTGGTGACAGTCGCATGGTACTAATGAACACCCCTGAAAACTAACATGGCCAGCTGATAAATACATACCTGGAAAAGGAGATTCCTATTAAAAACCATCATTTTTCGTGTCAATCTTGGTTTTCGGAGGTGTAATGTGCGAGTTTGCGATGTTTTTCCAAAACAAACAAATTGTTTGCAAGGCTTTTGCCGGCATCCTTGTCTGTCCTCAATCCTGGAGTCCACCAGCAGGACACCAAGGATTCACCCCACCAGTATGCCGTATGCTATGCCAACCAAAGTTTGCAGCGAAAATCACCATGGTTTCAAGGGCCACTTGCCATTTCAAAATTTCTTTCTGGGAGGGTTGAGAGATGTTGAGAGTAAGGGGTAGTACCTTCATTCATGTGAAACTACTGTGGTGGGGTTACAGGATCATCACCAGAAACAGGATACACTCCCTAAAACAAACTAACAGTTCACCCCCTAAGAATAGGCAAACTCCCAAAACCAAAAAAAAAGAACAAATCATCCAACCATGCATTGCCTTCAGGGGTAAACGAGAAGCTCGCTCGTGTTCACCAGGGTTCCGTGCCATTAGAATTTCGTCTCCGATTCCCAAGCCAAAACTGCCCAGACCGCTACTCACCACAGTATCTAAGTTCGTTGGAGAACGTCGATGCTCTTGTTTTTTTAAATGTGGGATGTGTAAGGCCAGAAGAACACGAATTTGATGGAGAAATGTCCACCTAAAAGATCAACAAGATGATGAGGATGAATAGCAAGTAGTCACAATGGTCTGCACCTTTGAATGCTGACACAAGTTTGGGATTGGACAGATCCTGCCGAAAAGTAAACGGAGTGACCCATGTAATCGCAATGTGCTTCAACTGCAGAAAGTCTGTCAGAAGATTTCCATCAACCCCACTCACCACCAAGGGAACGACAGTTCTTTTCGGAAGGGAACGAATGAATGTCAAAATGCTCAAGGCCTAACTGGAGCAAGCCAGAGATACATTGACGCATAGACTACAATCACTACAAAATATGAATTGCCATCCCAAGAAAAAACCTGAACAAATCAAAATACACCCTGGAAAATCAACATTCGAACCTAAAAAACTAATCTATCTAAATTGAAATCCGGAAAATCATCTCAACCCAAACCTCCATGATTTTCTGGGGGGTATCCAAAATTCCTGGAAGTTTCCATGGCGTTTTCTAAGAAAACTTCCACAACTCACCCCCCAAAATTGGCCGCCAAAAGGCTGATCACAGGGAGCACCAACTTGGTCCAGTCTGCAATCACGGTGTAATCGATAAACATCCTCATGGCTGTAAGCTTCGCCGTGTTTTTTTTTAAAAACTCGTTTGGGAAAACATGGGTCAGTGGTTGGTAGCAACAACTGTGTCGTAAATATATATCTATATATTATATATATTATATATATTANGCAACAACTGTGTCGTAAATATATATCTATATATTATATATATTATATATATTATATATATTATATATATTATATATATTATATATATATTACATCAATAGAAATATTCGGCTACAGTATATATTGATACTGTAAATGTTTGTTTCGAATGGCGATATCCTATAGGAATCCACCTTGTCTCCTAGCCGCGGATCCAAAAGTTCAAGAAACACACACGTATCACATGTTTCAAACCTTACTCAACTAAAGAACCAGGCAATTAATAAAGAGTTCAAACGTCAATTTTCCTATTATCTACATGTAATCCGCTAAGTGTATAGGTTGGCCATTCGCTAAGCAAGAAACTCTTTCACACTGTTTCACTGTTTCACTCAAAAAACCACAAAAGCTCTCGCGACGTGGGGATCTTCGGTTCCCTCCGTTTCCTCCAGAAAACAGTGGTATTTACGAAGAAAGTACAACCAAACAAACCAATTCTGGGGTGTGATTCCTGGACATCAAAGTTGTAACTCGAACCGAAAATGCTTTGCCAAAACGGTAAGCCACCGTTTGGCAGCATGGCATGGACCTACCAGGCCCATCACGATCGAAATTACGAAAACTACAGGTGATAGATTTGTTATGTGCTGTGGGAGGAAGTCTGGGTACGTAATATACACATACAAAATAGATGCTAATACATGTTTTATATAAATATGGAATCAATAGGACATAATAGGACTATATAGGTTTCAGTAAACCGCAGTTTTCGTTGTGTCATTGTTTCGGACGACCCGTCTAAGCTCCACAGCAACAGGTTCAAATTGATTGCTGCAACAGCAAAAATCACTTGTCACGGGAGTAGTGAAACCATCTCTTTGGGTCACATCGGTATCTGCCATGAGTCTGGCCCACGCTCTGCGGTGGAAGGATAATAGGCCGACTCAATGCAATGTCAGCAAATTCCTGGTCACAAGAGCCGAAGGCAGTAGCCCGTCAAAAAAAATGTTCTCTCGAAAGTTCGGGCGAGGCCCGGTAAAGTATGCATATATAACTAGAAAATGTATATATAGATTCTATAAATAGGTGAAGCATATATGCATTGCATCAAATTATATCATTCTTTTACGGCGGGATGTTTTAAGGCCACTCAATCATGGGGCCCGGGCGGCGAGTTTAACCTGCTGTGGGATGACTGCAACGCCCACATCATCATCATCATCATCATCATCATCATCATCATCATCATCATCATCCCAATCAACAACCACAACCACAGCAACAACAAGCAGAACAACCACAACCAATGCAAATTTCCGTCAAATAGGATAGGATCTGTGCCGAAACCCAGTTTCATCTTAGTTTCCCCGGAAACGAGTCTTGGTGGCCCGGCCTCTTCTTGGAAAAGGCCACTAACATGAAAGTCATGAAGGGCAAAGATGCCATCCGTGGGATTGCAGAGATAAGAGGAGATGTGGACGTTCTGCCTGGCATCTGGATGAAGGAATCTCCCCACATGGTCTCTCTTGGACTAGAGATCTCATCATTGGCCATCCATGACGAAAGGGATGGGCTAGATTATGTTTACCTACAAGATCTGGCGCCATGCAATTATGGTGTATATATATATATATACATAATGCATGATGGCACCTCTATACAATGCATCCCGATGCATTGTTTTGTTAAAGGAGCAGGGAGATTGGCACCTACTGGTTTGAAAATCAGGTATTTGTATATAGCCACAACCTTTCCAAGGAAAACATGTCGATAATGGATACACCCCCGTAAAACTAACATGGAACCCAAAACTGGATGGTTGGTGACGAGATATAACGAGGAGTTTCCCTTTTCTTTAAGCATGAATCTTCAGGTTCCATGTTCGCTCTCCAGACCATCCAGGCTATGTTGATCCTACCTTTTCCAACCACATCCTATTTCTAGTTTAATAATAGTTCCATAGGGGCATACCCTACCGCATAAGCTGCAAAAAAGGGATCCTTTCGTTTTCACAAACTGAAATTCTTCATGCGGCCAAGTCAAGCTTGAAGTGGAATTGAGAAAATGCCACAATTTGGATGTTCCAGAAATAGTGGTACCCCCAAATCATCCATTTTAATAGGGTGTTCCATTATAAACCATCCATTTTGGAGTACCCCTATTTTCGGAAACACCCAGATTCACTCCAAAAGTCCCAAACAGAAAGTGACCAATCTGAAAGTTGATTCTGAAGGAATTTTCCCCTCACAACATGGTGTGTTGCAAACAAGGAACCCTTGAGGTTTCCAGGGTTTCCCCCGAAACCTAAACACTACTTGTAGGGAATTGGTCATGTTTCTTGGTCATTCTACGTGATAGCTACATAATTAGGGAAATCTACGGCAAATCTCCATGTCAAGACTAACCCTTTAACCCACTGTAAGATGTGACCTTTTTTTAGGTCTCAAATTTCTGGGCATAAACATGACCATATTGGCAAAAATAGATGGCAAAGTGAGAGGCGGTTTAGGTCAGAATCTGGTGAGATCACAGATACAATCAACCCATATACTCCTCAGGATGGAGCCCTTGAAGCATGATTTTGGATGTTTTCAATCCAGATTTGGAGATACTGGGATTGGCTGATTGGCTTGCCCCCCTACTCTCAGAGGTCTGGGCCAACTTCAGAAACAAATTGGTGGATGAAAAAAGGTTGGAAAAGCGCCTGCTCTTAAGGGAACATCCCCAAAGTCAAGGGATCTACAAGCTGATTGTCCTTCAAGGGCCTTACCTGAACCTAGCAGGGCAGATCATGCCCCCATTCCGATTCTCAAAAGACCCCTAGGGCTTTTGAAGGTCATTCTTTGGATGGTCACCTACAGGTAGTTCAAGGCACATACCAGCTTCATTCAAGGCCTAGGGCCTAGGTGTTCAGCATATCTAAATTGTATGTGCTCCCACTATTTGCATGTTTGTATGTGCTTAATTGAAAATTAAAAACGTATCTTACAGTATCTTTCCCCGTCAGTTCTTGGCCCAAGGTCGATGAATACGATTTAACTACACCCCGGAAGATTAACGGCTGGAACATGAGAATACACCCCTGGAAAGGGGAAAATCTTCCAAGCCATAATTTTCAGGTTCAAACTGTTAATCTTCCGGGGTGTAATGCCCGCCAAGGCCCACCCAATAATTGCGGTGGTAAAATTGTCGATCTCACCAATGACAATGTCCATCAACCTGGAGCAATTTGGCAACCAACCAAGGGATTGACCCATGGCGCGAGGAAACAGGGAAGCAAAGAGCTGACCCTAGGCTTCCAAATACCTCCTGAGGTTTGGTGTTTTGGGCAATTTTGGGGGGTATGTTTTTGGGGTCCAAATACCAAACCTGAGGAGGTGTTTGGATGTCCAGTAAAAACCGGTTGCTCAATTCAGTGCCCCTGCACCTGAAAGCTTCTCAAGTAGCACCCTTTTAAGACTCAGCGAGCTGTCATCGATCCCTGGGTACCCACATGGTACCAAATACGATTACTGCTGGCTAGGGCCGGAACAGCCATGGAACAACATGAAGTGACTCATGTACAATGCAAGGCAATATGGTCAAAACTGCACTGACCATAATCTTTTGTTGCCTTGCATTCAAATTGGCTGTTCAATAGCGATAGCCGTTCAAACTAGGCTCTGGCTTCGCCTTGGCCTTCGGACAAACATCTGCGATAGCACCAACATCCCAATCTTCTTCCTCAAAGGTGTTCATCTTGAATTGCTGAGGGATGCCACTCAAAGCCATCACATGATCAGGATCGGCACCGTACTCCTGCAGCAAGAATTGCAGGAAACGTTGCTTCCACAACGGAAAGTTGTGCAAGCGCCGAGCTCCATCTTGGCATAGATCTGCCACCGCTGCACTGAACTCTTCATCCTTTGGCAAATGTGTCTGCATCTCTGCACTGGTAGTAGTCAAAGAACCAGTTGCTTCATTCTCAAGGCCTCTCAAATAGAACGAAGTGGCCCCTTGCTCCTTCACCATCTGAAAAGCCTTTCCCCATTGCTGTGCTCCGGCCGGCAATGGTGCAATCTCATTCTCATGCAGCATCTGCCCATAGGCTTGAAGAACCTTGGCCAACATTGCTTCCGCCTTGTCCACCAAAACCACGGCAGCACTCACAGTCACCATGTTCGTAGATCGGCAGTAGGAGTAGGTGATTAACTTGGTTTCACCCTTCATCTCTTTGCTGTTGACCATCTCGGCAGGAATCTTGACCTTGCACATAGCACGAGTTTGACTCATGTGCGTGTCATACTCCTGACCAGACTTCGCAAAAGAGCTCACCATGCATTCAAAGAGCGCCCTGATCTCCTCGTCCTTGAAGCCCTTCGCAGAAACACGCACCATGGGAGGATCAATCGGTCGCGAGGAAACTGACAACACCGTACTAGTCTGAGTTCCAGAAAAGCCTTCAGAATCATGCCGTTTGGCAAGTCTACGCTGCTTCTGTTCTGCCGCAGCTGCCATCATAGAACTTTCAGCATGTAGGTGATTGATTTTTCATAAGAGCTCCCCTAAGTAAATCCATTGCTTCAGGACTTTCTTTAGTGAGAGCATCTGCTAATTGCAACCACGTTGGGCACCATCTAATAACCGCGTGAATTCTTTGCAGGGTTTCCCGGATGATCACCAAATCGATTGCTACCCGCTTGTCACTTACACTCCCCGGTGAAGCATATTGCTGTAAGTGATCATAAACACTCTTGCAATCAACTATGGCCTGTACCTCAAAAAACTTCAGGAAATTGCCCCTCTCTTGCAGTGAAAAATCAGAATAGATTCCTTCTGCCAAATGACATCCTATCCATTCTGCATGACCCAAACCGTCCATCAATGCTTGTGATTCACCAGCGAATGTCGAACCAACCACACGTTTCAACCTATATGACCGCCATGCGGCAGGAGACCATACTGCTTCTTTACCTTGTTGTAACAATTCATCGGTGACACCAACAATGTATCCGGCTTGTGTTCCTTTCCCCTTTGCGTTTCCAAAAGCCGCATCTGTATGAAGACACAACCGCAGCCTTTTGATCGGGATCGGCAGAATCCGCCACTCCAACTCTTGATACTGTTTCGCCCGTCGGACGACATTGCCAACTGTCTTGGCATCGCCCAAAGTCGGACGTGGCATCAACTGCTGCCCTTGCGAAACCTGGACTGACAGGTCAGGTCTTGTTTCTCTTGCCAACCAAAGAGCTGCACCCAAACACGACTTCAATGATGTGACTTCTTCATCATTAACTTCCATAGATGCAGGATCTTTCGTTCTGAGTTTCGGTTTCTGCATTTTGTCAATGAAATCTCTTTGGCTAACCGAGATGCCACCTGTCTCAGGATTCTGCTGCAGGAACGAGCCACAAAAGGTTCCTTGCCCCTCTTGCCACTTTCTAAAAGGAAATGTTGATCTCAACTGTTGAAGTTTCTTGTCGAAAACTTGGCCACGACCACCTATGACAACATCGTCTACGTGTACCCCCATGACACCAGCCAAGACAGGACCATCCCAAAGGAAAAAGGTACATGGGTCCAGTTTAGATTGTTTCCAACTTGGTCCTTGACAGTCAACCGATACTTATTGAACCAGTTCTGTAGGGAATCGTTGAGACCATAGATGGGACGAATGACTTCAAACAGTTGATCTTTGTCATAACCTGGAAGAGGGTATGTAGTCGGGGTCGTCATGTACAACTTGCCCTCTGATCTAACCATGTTGTCTGCTTCAAGGAAAGCATTAACCTCCATTGGGAGAGGAACATTGATCCCAGTAGATTGTTGAGGTGGAACAGGAAGTGATGGTGGAAACATCTGACCGCCAATCTGTTGATTCTCACTTGGTTCGGCTCGAGATCTCTTCGGTTCCGGCTCGTGGATTTCCGGTGGCGTATGCACCTCCATATCGGCAACTGCTCTGCTTGTCATGTGCCCACCCAATCGTTCTACTGACTGGTCCCAATTGTTGTTGAGTAGATCGATCCATGGAACTAATAGATTCCCGAAAACTGGATGGAGGTCTCGGATTGCTTGTGGAATCAGATCCTCTTCGACTTCCATGTTCTGAACCCTGATTGGATTCGTTTCCTTCAACATGGGGTATGGGCACATTTGCAGCAGGCTCAGCAACACTTGGCTCTTCCGGCATGTGCACCATTCCAGGAGTCAACAAATCGCCAGGCGGACGATCGGCTTGCGTGATGTCCACAAAGCATTTCTGATTTCTTCCAGAAAAACCTACTTCGGGGTAAAGTGCTGCTGCTGCTGCCCTCAAATCTCTGACTAAAAATCTGTCTGCCTCTCTCTCTTCATTGGTCCTCAATCTCAATTGTTCTGGGGAACACTTAATGAAGGCACCCGGCATAGACACCCAAACATTACCACCAGCTAGACCTGCGACTATTCCTGGGCCTCGCCAGCGAGCCGTTGACTTCTTGATTCCACGGCCACGCCGCCACACTGCTACTTCATCACCAGGCCGAAACTCCCTCTGTGGGCGAGGTCTGCTGTTCAATGCAATTCTTGCTGCCTTGTGATCCAACGCTTCTAAAACTTGTTGTCGAGCAATGCTCCTAGCCCTGAAGGTGTATTCAGCAATGGCGTCTTCAAGGATAGCCCCATTTGCAATCTCATTTGGTTTTTCCCCTAGAATGTCATCGCCAGGAAATTCGGGGTCACGTCCAAACACCAGTTGGAACGAACTATAACCATTTCTCTTCATCAGCATGTTGCGAGCTTCTACAGTGGCATCAACACATTCAACCCATTCCAAATAATTTGTTGGGCTCATCTCATGAATTACTTTGGTGAGCATGCCCTCATAATGTCGGCCCTGTGCTTCAACATCACCCAACTGTTCATGAGCTTCACCTGGGATGTCGATGGCTGTGGTGCCATCCCGCTCCAGAGCATCGAGGAACGGTTGACCCAAGTTGCATCGGCTGGCATCAAACTTGCAAAACTTCGGACGACCAAAACTACGAGTCCAATGTCTGTAAAGGCGTGCGATCAACTCTGAACACTCTTGTTCATTCTCCCTAAAAGGATATACTTGTTGAAGGCCAGAAGCTCTACAAACAATGTTCAAAGCTTTGATCTTATAGTCTTTCTTCCAAGTAGGCAACCATTTGACATCCAGGCCTATGTATCTCAATGGTGCTAAATCACGTGGGGGTGCACTATCCTTCACAGCTTTTGGGGCTTTGTGTGCTTCGCACACGTCACATTTGAAAGCCTTCACCAATTCCAACACCTCCGACGATGCACCATGATGACGCAAAATTCTGTGAAGATCATCTGTTGACGCATGTCCTAAATTCACATGCATCTTCCGAATGGCAGTTTCAACTCTCCTTCTACCTTCACCTTTGAGGGGACCCGTGACTTGAACAGTTTCTTGACTGATAGCACAACAATGATCTTCCACAACACCATGCATGCGAAAGCCACCAAGAATCTTCCTGATCAGTCTTTTGGGATATATCTGGGTCTGAATGGACCTCATAACTCCCCCTGATGAGCCTTCGACCACTTGATGCTCGTGATCACGGCTGCACACCAAAGGTTCCAGCATCGTCGCCACCGCTGAGGATGACGTCATAAATCTCCACTTCTTGCCAAAGCGCTTATCTGACTCCTTGTCCTTGAGACCAACTGAACATGCTGCCACATCACAGCATGGATGCTGCCACCACTCTTGGAACTTCTTCATCTCTTCCATGGACCAGGCAGCACTCGTCTGCGAAGACTCGAAGAGATAATGCAATCCCATAGCCAATTGCTTCTCTGCTAGCTTCAAACACCAGCGAATCATGGCCTTCGCGTTCTCGATCTCTTTTCTGAAAGCTTCAGGGTCTCTGCGTTTCTCCTCCGGTGTGCACTGCTGAAGTCGGCTGAGTGGTCCACAGGGTGGTGTCATCACCAGGATGTCTGGTGGTGACAAAGCCAGTCGTTCTTCTAAGCGCCGACGGTGGATCACTTTGTTCCAGTCCCAGTCCAAGCTCAAGTCATAAGCTCCCAAAGACTCAAAGCCAAAGTCTTGCGCCACTTCAGCAAAACGACCCGGGCTGAATACCTCCACAATGGAGTGTCTCTCATCATCCTTTACTCTCAACACCTCCTGAAGCTGTGTCATCAGCTCCTTCCTCTCTCGGGCTTTGAAGACGCATCTAACATCCGTCTCCTCCTCTGTTTCTTCTCCCGAGTAATCGAGGGTGCCGTCCTGAGGTGCGTCCTCCACAGAGCCCAGTGCGGCACCGTCGATACTCATCTCCTCTTCCTTCTGGCCACCATCCTCCACCTGACTCACCAGAACATCAACCTCTGGAGATTTCACCTTGACCACTTCTCCTCCATCTAACAAATCCAACTGATAGGAGTTGTCCTCTCTCTCCACCAGGTTAGCTGTGATCCCAGCCTTGGCAAAGTGAATCTTGTTGTTCTGCAAGTCCATCTGCGATCCAAGGCCCTTCAAGAACCGCTTGGAAATGAGTAGTGGCACTTCTCCGGGCACCACATGAACTCTCATCCTCAACTCACGTCCGGATACCATAATCGGTATCTGAACCCGTCGATAGGAGACATCCATCGACCCATTTCCATACCTAAACCGATGAGGTTTAGGCTCCAATTCTGTGATCTCCATGTTGAACTTCCGGAGTTGGTGTTCGTGGCGACGAAGAGTGTTCTCACCTATGACTCCCCTGCCACATCCAGTATCAACGACACCCCATCCAGCGGGATGAAGCAACTGGCAGTGAGTCGTCTCAGGCTCCTCATCACTCGATCCCGGCTCCATCTCTTCCTCCATGGATCCCCACGGTGGTTGATCCGTGGTCGCCGCCACAAAAGCCTGGACGATCTCATTCATGTCCCTGTCTTCTGGCGGGGAATCCTCATCATCTTTCATGTAGAAGACGGTCTTGCCAATCCATTCTTCTGCTGTCCTCTTCTTTGATTCTTCCATATGAAAAGTGGTGTCATCTTCAACTACCTTCTGTTCGCCAGACATGAACTGCATACATGTGGTTCTCTTATCTTTCAACCTTTCATATCTGACTGGGCAACCTGTCCATCGAGCATTGAACATCTGAGTCCTCGGCAAGACATGATGTCTGATCACTTTCTTGCCATGGCTCTGCCAAAAGTCCTTTGGCCTTCCATTCCAGATGCTCACCACTTCATGAACTGCCGTCTCATCATCACCACTTTCCATCTTCTCATCCTGCACCATCATCACATAGCTCACCTTGGTTGTTCCCGAGCTCGACGATGGTGGACCAGCTGCTCCTTTGCCTCCTCTTCGAGGGCAATTCCTTGAGAAGTGACCAACCTGTTTGCACTTGAAGCATCTCACTCTCGCCTCAAGCTTCTTCATGTCACGCTGGCCATTCAACCCCCGAGCGATCTTCTCCTTGTTGATGTTGGTGCGGGTCTGCTTCCAAGTCATTAGGATGTCCACAGCGTCCTGCTCTTCTATGGGTTCATTACCCAACTCCTCTGGATCTCCCTCCTCGGCCAACAGCACCTGCTGTTCCTCCTCCGAGAAGGTCTCGACTTGGTCATAGTCCCCGTCCACCGCATTCACATTGTTCTGCCTTCCAGCATAGAGATGATCCGGAAAGGTCGTCCTCAGAGCCGCCGAGATGTCATTCTCGTTGTAGGATCCTCGGGCAGCTGCTAAGACTATGAGGCCTTCTTAATTGTCCAAAGGTAGGCGAGCAAACCTCAGCACCAGATAGCCCCGGCAGTGTCCGGAAACTTCACACCCTCAGCCTCCGCCGCACTGAAAGCCGCTCTTGCCTTCCCCGTGTACACTGCAGTTGACTCGCCCCTCTCCACCTTCAGGTCAAAGATTGCATCAAGAATCTCACCCAACCTGTCATGCGAAGACTCCTCTGGGTAGCGATCATCCAGCACTTGGTACACCACATCTTGGCCACCTTCCACTTCTAAATCATCCATATTGGTCGCATCGAAGGCTCTCAATGCTGACCCATCCAGCAACGTGAACAGCAATGATCCCATTGCCGCTTCCGGTGTGCCCTTCGCCCACTGAACCGTCAGATAGGCTCTAGACCACCTCTTCCACCGCTTGTACTCCTTCTGAGGGTCGGCACCATCACCAGAGAATCGTTTCACCAAACTCTCTTTGGCACCTTCGCTCATGTTGGCCTTGTGAGCTCCGCTACCAGTAAAAACCGGTTGCTCAATTCAGTGCCCCTGCACCTGAAAGCTTCTCAAGTAGCACCCTTTTAAGACTCAGTGAGCTGTCATCGATCCCTGGGTACCCACATGGTACCAAATACGATTACTGCTGGCTAGGGCCGGAACAGCCATGGAACAACATGAAGTGACTCATGTACAATGCAAGGCAATATGGTCAAAACTGCATCCAGGGTGAAGTCAGCAAAAACAATGAAATCAGATCACCCTCAAGTTACCTTGTTCACCTGTCATAGGTGAAATTCTTGCGGATGAAGAACTATGACAGTTCTGAATGTTCATTTCTTTTGATGCAAGGTAGGATGTAGGTGTCTAAAATGGTCATCACCCATTTCACCTCATCACCACAAAGGCCCTTCTGCCCGTACCTGGTGGAGAAGGAACTTAAGAAGTAGTCCTCGAGAGCAATGGCAAAAACTGACGTGGTTTTATCGTTTTTTTCTGGGGCCAAGAGCCGAATTTGATGTAAATTCACCGCTAGATCATGCGAAGATAAGAAAACAAGCCGTGTTTACCCTTGTAGCTGGCCCAACTCCATTGGGAAGATCAAAGGAACTGCTGTTTAGAAACTGCGTACAGCCATGCAATTTTCCAAGCAGCTGTGACTAGTTAAGGGATAGGGTCGTTTTGGCTGGGAATTGTCTAGCAATTGATTGACGAAAGTCTCATCCCGTTTGAAAGGTTTTGGCAAAATGTTCTGATATTCTTCTTCAATTTACTTTAAGATGCCTGGAAAAAATGAAAAATATTCTCCGAAATGGTGGTTTAATGGTGATTCACCATGGTACAAAAGCCAAAAAAATTACCTATAAAGCAAACAAAAGCCTTTTGGGTCCGAGGTGATGGGCTATCATAGCCCCACCCATCCACCATTCGACCAGGTCCTGTAAATCTCCCATGACCAACCGAGCAGTATAGATCACCCGCATCGAAAAGAACCAAGAGAGTCCAGCAGCTACAACCTGAGAAGATTGCGGACCACCGGACCACTGAGCAATGTTTTTTAAAACCTTTGTGACATTCTATGACACTAATCAGTTTGTAGGGATCCTTGCAAACCCGGCCTTAGGATGATTCCCATGTAACTAAGTAGTATAATCCCCTGCATTAAAACAACCAACCCAGGGTGTTGTTCAACCTCTCCACTCTCTTGCCGTTTGGGGTCAACTCAACGAGTTTTTCCTCTGACGTCCTAACTTTTTGCAAAAAAACTTCTCAATTCTAAGCTGGATTCGAAAACCTCATGTGCCCAGCTATTCGCAAAATTCCTTATTTGCCAAACACTTTGCTGTGGCCTGCCCATCCTGCCACTGGTTTTTGGCGTTTCAACCATGAATTTGCCCCAGCTTTCACTAGAGATACAAGGGAACAAAAACCCGACAAAACCGAGGCCCGTTAACCACCTGACCAAATATAAGTGACAAAAACAGCTACCAAAAGCATGAAGCAACGACCGTACGTCAGCTTGCGATCAAGAATTGAAATCCTCAGAAAGTCGACGAACGAAGCGAAATTCCCATTGGGCCAGACCTGCAACTGTGCCATGTTGATACAGGAGTCACTGTCAGTGGATGATCCCATTAGAACTTCTTTAGGTAGTGTTTATGTGTCGTGTTTTGATATACAATGTACAGTACTTATTGATGAGAAATCAAACCCACAAAAATGCATGTAATTATATCATTGCGCTGTCTTATTCAACGGATGCGTGTGTTGTAGTGCATGTACATAGGCACATCTCAATAACATTGGTCATTGAGTTGGGCTAGATATCCAATCACATTTAAAAATTGATATCCTCAAATCAAGAAAAAGTTTGATGGAATGGGTCGTTCGTATAGGTTTGCGAGGATAAAAGTGAAAGACTTGGGGTCCATGTCTTTTCAATATGAACAGGAGATGCGTCTGTGGTAATTCGCCATTGCCAGTGCCCGTCCGATTTCCCACTCCAAAGCTTGAAGATCTTCCATCGGAGGATCTGAGAAAGATAACATCCGATTAGCACATGTAGATACAGTATCAGCTAAATCCAAACAACAGTGCAGTTGTTCCAAACATATCCCTCCCAAGTATCCCTGTCAGTATCTGTTCACCATTGCCGCGGAACCATTTGCGAAATTTGCTTGAAAAACGATATGCAAGACAGACAAGCAGTGGTGTTCCCAGGGTGATGCACAGGAAAGTGGCATACACGCGAACTTCTAACCTACAAGCGGAAAACCAGGACCGAAGTTAACCAAGACAGCAACGTGTTCATTCTGTTGGCAGAAGCCTTAGCTGTACGTTTTATATCACGTAGTATAAATTGTCTTATTTGAAGTGAAACCTTCAATGGCAGGACATGTATACACACAAGATTGGTGTTGTGGAATCGCACTCAAAAACGATATGATATTCATGTTGCACTGCCACATTAGCATCCAAATTGTTTTTTCCCCGGTGTCTCTAGTACGTTACACGTCATTCCAAGAGAATATTGGCGGACGAAAGGTCGCTGAAGCCAACGTCACTTGCATAAAGTAACCCGCTGCAAGGTATCAATTGCCCCTCAAAAGCGGGGCCTGCATCTTCTCCAAAACAGTATCCAAGTGATAAGAAGATGCAGATTCAAGCAACATCACCAACTTTAATAGTGACATTCTACAGCTTCACATTTCACATCACTCGCAGTAGGATGCCCCACCCGAATCAACTCATTGAGGCCTGATTTGGTCCGCTGGGAATCTCAAATGATCATGGGTTGCTTGGTTTTTTTCACTCACTGAACATCACTGAACCATCATTACAATGTCTCTAATTAGATATCTCTTATCATACGTGTCATTCTAATCTATAACTTTAGGTAAATGATGGTAAATGAAAAATATATCTGGGTAGATAGTGGGTTTTTGGTGAGAAGGAATCACCCTCAATCATTCTCTTGTTCATCCTTTTTCTGGCCATGGGACCATGATTGAAATTCCACTGCCATCTTCCAGCCATCTCTTTTCACATTGGTGCGGAAGATCTCCCGCTGCACTTCGATATCAATACTCGCACTGGATACATACCAGGGTGAACTTGTTGTTGTGGTTGAAAGGCCCAATTTATCCTGACGAAAAGGAATGAAGGAAAACAGCAAAAAAGGGAAAAGAAAAAAGGGAAAGGAAGAATGGATGGCCATGCGAGGTGTTTGAAACAGTTTTAAATTTCACAAATGCCTGGAACCGTCTGCGCCCATCTACCAATCAATGCGACACACATGTTCAAGTGTTAAACTGTGTAATTCAGGTGTTTGGCGCATTGTTTGCAATCTAATTACGGAAGGACATGGACGGTATTCTACAGATATGAACCCAAAATAAAATATAGTCGGTGAACAAGCTAAATTGCAATTGCAATAGTATAATCTGCCGCAACCTACACCGCCCAGCCCCGGTCGTCTCTTGTCATCTGAAGTTTGTTCGGACAAAATAAGTGCCAGTGGCCACGGTTGTTTTTTGCCAGCCCAACCAAACTTAATGATCAATCATACCAAATATATTACATCAAGTTTGAAAAGAAATATGTGACATACGCATTGTGGATGTCGGTGATACTTCCTAGCTTGAAGGGCACCAGACTTGACAATTCATCGCGCCATTCCTGCCAACAAGGCACCATACACCACAAGTCCAAATCTGTCAATTGTTCTGTAACATTTTGCACGCTCTGTGCTCCCATCTGATGCAGCAGTCCGAACACCAAGGCGTGACATATCATGGCGCGCAAACGGCCCATCAAGGCGCAATAGATGCACGATGACAAAACTGTTTTTGTTGGAACTCGAATGGAAGACATGGTGTGTTCCGTTCATTCACCTTTGACCCACTTATTGATTTTGAAACATAAGTTTGGAAAGAACCATTTGACGAAATACGATTGGCACGAACCTCCATGTTCACAGCCGAAACAACTACGGTTCAACCCATGCAGCATGCCAAGTCCATCTGCCATGAAGGAGGCCAACTTGCAACCTTTTGTCGCCAGTTCCCGAAACCCTCCGCGCATGTAACGGCTGCAACACGTTATCCAATGTGACAGGAAGTCATAGATTACTTTTAAATTTCGGCGCATCGAAATGGGATCGGAGAGCAAGGAGGCTATTGGGACGCAGGGCCGCAATTTCAATGCGGTGCGGGGAGATGGGGCCTTTCTTAAACGACTGCACCGTTTGCATTTAGTGTGTTAATATGGGGATGTACCTTTTTACAATTCCTAAACCTGTGCAAGGACAGGGTGGGACACATTGTTTTAAGGGCCGGCCGCCGTTTCATGTAGCAACGTTTCGGCACTTGTCTTGCGAAGCATTGTTCCAGTTTGGCATGCAAAGGCGGGCGGAATTTGCAGTTGCCAATTTTTTTCTCGCCGCCAAATTAACATGCCGCTGAGAATCGCACGTTTCCCTTCAGCACCTCCCCCTGTCAATTTATGAAACCAGCATGACAGGCCCGGACTCATCACTATTTTTTCGGCCGGGATGTCAACAAATTCACTGTAGTTCCCAGAGCGTCGGCCGTTGTTTTTTTTTGTGGGGCGCTAGAAATTCGGCGGTCGCCACGTTAGAATGTAGCACCACTTTGAAATGCACGATTGGCTACTTTCACCTGCGGTAACGTTGCCAGCCGGCAATCGTTCGAGCAAAGTCCGACCATAAACGCAAAAAATACGGAATCCATTCACCAATTGTTATTAACTAATTTACCGAATGTGAATACACCAAAATCATTTGGCTTAAAAATCAACCAAAAAACACCACGGAAACAACACGTTTCCGGGAGTTTTTGTCACGGGTCGAGACCCGAACTCGGGTGGATCGATGGATTTCTCACCGGTTGAGACGTGTGTCATGATACTGTTGATGTAGTTGAAGCAAAATCTTATCAACCATGGCAATGGCATCTTCTCAGCTAAAGAAAAGTTGAAAAGTTTGAGGCAACAAAAAAGGCAGAGAACAGAACAGCAGCCATTTGTTTGAGATTGAGAACTGCAGCCATTTGTTTGAGATTGAGATTTATGTATTGAGATTGAGAACTCCGCTGAAAATGTTTGTCTTCAATAAATCACGGTTGATGTTTGTCGGCCTTGGCATTCGGAAGTACTTGTTCTCAGATCCGTGTCTTCTGTTGATTGCCGTGTGATGGATGGCTAAGTTTGTTGGTCACATGCTTTGCTTTGAAGGAGTGAAAAAAAAAATTGAACGGAACGACTGATCTAGATATTTTTTTCGAAATATATACGTTTTGGACCAGTGAACGTGGCTGTTTCTTGCTTGTGGCATGGCCAGCAGGCCTTCAAAGTTTGACTTTTGAA
>DF243536.1:1528-41785 GCA_000507305.1 Breviolum minutum Mf 1.05b.01 | reverse complement strand
AAAATGCGCATCATATAATTGATATAGGAGAATCTTGTTTCTCCTTTTTGTTTTTTTGCCAACTTGAATCATTTTTTGGAAAGAAGATTTGAAACCTCCTTGGAACCATCCCCAAACAAAACAGCAGTTAGGAGATCTTACACCTCCTTCTCTGTTCTTAAACAAATAAACAGTGTTAGGAGATCTTACACCTCCTTCCCAACCAACATACACCCAGTCAGTCTTTTTGTTTTTTCACCGTGGAAGATTCATGCACTCAAGATCTACTTCTCTTTGGAAGGATCGTCATCCTTTTTGGAAGGACCTTCATCCTTTTTGGAAGGATCTTCATCCTTTTTGGATGGATCGTCATCTTCCTCTTCAGGTTCTTCATCTTCCAAAGGTTCAATGTGCACTGTGCTTTCTCTGTGGATGGAGCATGCACTAGCTGCCATCAACAAATCATCTAATCTTACACTTTCTGCCAAACCAATCCTTTCATTCAGGAACACCAGCTGATTCATAGCGCAGGCAGAATCCCAATTGGGAGAACCTGCAGGGTTCCCATTATTAAACAAAATACAGGAGATCTTGCACCTCCTTTTCATAAAAACAGCATTAATAGAATTTCAACCCCAACCCCAACCTCTCAGCAGTGCTAGGACTGCATTAATACGATTTGCAGTCACTTGGTAGCTCTGCTGTGACCCCTCTGGTACTGCTAGTGCTGCACCCATTGCACCAGTTCCATCACCCTCTGGTGCTGTTGGTTCTGGTGTTGCACCAGCATCTTGACCGTCTGCAGCTGGTGCTACTGGTGCTGCTGGTGCTGGTGGTGCTGGTGCACCACTTCCATCTGTTGGTGGTGCTGCTGGTGCTGGTGGTGGTGGTGCACCACTACCATCTGTTGGTGGTGGTGGTGGTGGTGCTGGTGCGCCAGTGCCATCTTGTCCAGGGTGGCTCTGTGGCAAGCCCAGGGGACTGGTGTTCGTTCCTGAGAGGATGGGTTGTGTTTGAAAAGGAGATTTCCAAACATCCTTTTGCTAGTTCAAAAAACATGGGAAATAAATAGAAGATCTATTAATTCATGTTTCTTTGGATAACCACCAGACAAGAAACTGCTGCCTCTTGTGACCTGAGTGAAAACATATAACTACACACATGTTATTGCAATTTGTTGACAAGCAACCCCTACTTTTTTTGACAAGCAACCCCTATTCTTCTGCCAACGTTGATTGGTTTTCCACCACATAGTTGCAGAGATGTCCTGCTGCTGACTTCCTGCCCAGCTTCGCTGGGGAACTTGCAAGTCGAACCCTGGTCTATATATCGAATCCTTAGTTGACCAAAAAGTCTAGAGTCTACAATACACAGATGCAAAAAGTCAGGAGATCTTGCACCTCCTTTTTGAATAAACATAGGAGATCTTGCACCTCCTGGTTTTTTTTCATCACCCCAAAACCAGGAGATATTGCACCTCCTTCTGCATTATACTTGTACCAAGAAACTGCGCACCTAGGGTTGAGGCATGCATTCTCACGCCAATAGGATTGGCAGTGGCACTTGTTGCAGCGCCGAAGCCATTGCCCCTCCACAGGGTCACTCCCTGCAGCAGGTGTTGGTGCTGCTGGTGCTGGTGCTGTTGCACCAGTACCATCTTGTCCATCAGCAGCTGGTGGTGTTGCTGCTGGTCCTGGTGGACCAGTACCATCTTGTCCATCAGCAGCTGGTGGTGTTGCTGCTGGTCCTGGTGGACCAGTACCATCTTGTCCATCAGCAGCTGGTGGTGTTGCTGCTGGTGCTGGTGCTGTTGCACCAGTTCCATCGACTGCTGCACCAGTGGGACTTGGTGGTTCTGTTGTTGCAGCTGACTTTGGTGCTGGTGGCATTTGCTGGGCATATTGGCGCCATGGTGGAATTGGAGCCACCTGTGCCTGCTGCATCTGTGCCTGCTGCATCAGGTACATTTGTTGCATTTGCAGCTGCCAGGCTTGCATTTGCTGCTGATCCATGGCATGCTGATTCTGCAGCATGCGCAGAACTGTCCTGAACAACTGGGCTTTAAATTTTCCTTGGTACCCACAAGAAAAAAAGAGATCTTTCACCTCCTTGTTTTTGATTATCAACAAAAATTCAAACAAGAGAACTTGCTTATGTTATATATATCCCCATGGCCTCATCATCTCATCCAGAGGCGATTCTCGACTGCTCGAAGCAGCACTGCTGAGAAGGCTTCCCATGGCTGAGAAGGCAGTGTTCGAAGCAGCAGTAGTCTCGAAATAGCTTGTGCCAAATTTTGCTAGAACAAAAACTTTCAAAAAACAATGAAGGATGACAGAATTCATCCCTGAAACTCATTTTTTTTAGAGGAGGAACTGAAAAAAACACAACCATCCCTGAAACCCTCCTTTTACTTAGAGGAGGAATTGAAAAGACATGCCACACCCATCCCTGAAACCATCCTTTTACTTAGAGGAGGAATTGAAAAGACATGCTACAACCTTCCCTGAAACCCTCCTTTTACNGCATGGAAAGAAAAACAAATCTAGCTCCTTGAAGAAAACTTGTGATTGCCAACAGGAGATCTTGCACCTCCTTTGTTCAAACTTCCACTTGCAGGAGTAACAAAAAATCACTCCTTTTATGTTTTTTTCTTGGCTGCCATTGAATGGGTTTTGCCTTCCATTGTTCTTCTTTGTTCCACAATATTCTTGTTTTGAAATTTTTGCAAAAAAAACTATTTTTAACATAAAATTTTTATAAGGTTGAAAACACAGGATTTTGCCTAAAAAAACAACAGGCCTTAAATAAGGGAAAAGGCCTTAAATAAGGTCATAGGCCTTAAAAATAAAGCCTTTAGGCCTTAAATAAAGACCAATAGGCCTTAAATCAGGGAATAGTCCTTAATTAAAGACTTTTGGACCTTAAATTTAAAGACTATTCCCTTATTTAAGGCCTGTGATCTTATTTAAGGACTATTGGGCCTCCTGGGTTCTTTGTCTTTTTTGGAGTATGATCGTTCGGGGGTCCGTGAGGTGCACGGCGGGCGATAGCCTTTGTGGTGTCCCGGAAGAGCGTTGTTGTTTTGAAGTGGACATCTTGTATACCTGGACGAGTTTGACATTCCCATGTACCATCATCCACCTGTCAATATTATCAACTACTGTTGATTTTCTTCAATTATTGATATTATCATGTACCGATGTTTCTTCTTCTTCGGCGTCGGATGTCCATCAGTTCTCAGTTCACGCTCGATACATAGTCTCACCCGATTAGGTGACATGCACATGGCGCTACATCTTGCCAGCAAAAAAAAAAGGTCGATGTGAAATTCTGAAGCATTATGAAGTTGCAAATTGTGAAGCATTGTGAAATTTGCTCTCTGCATTTTCTCGCGGTGTTTCCTCTCTGTGTCTTCTCTTTGTTGTTGTTGTTGTTGTTGTTGTTGTTGTTGTTGTTGTTGTTGTTGTTGTGATTATGTTTCCTCTCTGTGTTTTCTTTCTCTCTGTGTTATCTTTCTTGTGTGTGTGTCCTTTGGGGAACCTGGAAGCGTCCACCCACCTTCTTTTTTTTGGGAAAAGAGGATGGTTGCACTCTGGCCGGGTGCAGACGCATGGCGCATCCCTTGAGGCCAACGTCCAATACTTGGATATGAGAGCAAGGCAAATGGGCTAATGCGCTTGCTCGGGGATCTGCTGGTGCATTACCATGCGCAGAAGGTTGCGCGTGGCCCCATGCACAGAAGGTTGCGCGTGGCCCCGCCTAGAGCCAAACCTTGGGGAGGCCTTTTGTTGTTGTTGTTGCTGTTGTTGCTGCTGTTGTTGTTGTTGTCATGTTTCCTCTCTGTGTTTTCTCTCTTTCTCTGTCTGTCTGTGCTATCTGTCTGTGTTTCTTATCAGGCTTCGCCTTTTCCCGCACTACCCTGCATATGAGGCTTCGCCTTTTACCGCAGTACCTAAAAACACTACATGTCTAAGTATAGATGTTGAGATCGTTTTTGTTGTGGTCGGGGATTGCTGGTCAGCTGTTATTTGCTAAGAGCTGCTGTTAATTCATTGTTTATTTGGTGGTCAACTAATTCACTCTTATATATAAGATATTAACACATCCTTAACGCATCACTTTGGGCTTTCGGGATATCCGTCGTCTAGTTTTTTTTGGCCCCACATGAGGGACCCCACAAATCGGGGGCCCCACAAAAGCATTTTTCTTATTTCCGCCGAGATTTCCTTCCTACTCTAGGGTTCGGGCCATGGTGATGTGGTAACTTATTAACAAAGAACGTGTTTGTACCATTAATGTTGTTGCCAGCGAAAACAAATCTTTTTGAAATATGGTGCTGTGGAATGTTCTAGGCCTGGCAAACAAACATAGAACCCACGAAGTGGCAAAAAACTTTCAATGGTTTCCAGGGGCTGATGTACAGCTCAAATTTAAACACAATGAAACGAAAAATCGCGAAGATCAAGTTCTTATTCGAATTCTTTTTAAAACCATGTCGAAATCTTATGTTTTATGGCCCGACAAAGAGGGGAGGGACCCCACAAAAGCATTTTTGCGCTGCGATTTCCTTTCTACTCTAGAGTTTGGCAACTTCGGGCCACGGTGATGTGGTAACTCATCAACATGGAACTTGTTTGGGCCATTAATTTTGTTGCCCGCGAAAACGACCCTTTTTGAAATATGGTGCTGTGCAATGTTCTAGGCCTTGCCCACAAACATAGAACCCACGAAGTGGCCAAAATCTGTCAATGGTTTCCAGGGGCTGATGTACACCGCCTTTTTCACACAATAAAACGAAAAATTGAGAAGATCAAGTTCTTATTCAAATTCTTTTTAAAACCATGTCGCAATCTTATGTTTTTGGCCCTTAAGGGCGGAACACCACAAAACATTTTTGCGCTGAATTTTCTTTTACTGTAGAGTTTGGCAGCTTCGGGCCATGGTGATGTGGTAATTCATTAACATGGAACTTGTTTGTACCAATAATGCTGTTGTCCGCGAAAACGAATCTTTTTGAAATATGGTGCTGTGGAATGTTCTAGGCCTGACAAACAAACATAGAACCCACGAAGTGGCCAAAAACTTTCAATGGTTTCCAGGGGCTGATGTACAGCTCAAATTTAGACACAATAAAACCAAAAACGAAGATCAAGTTCTTATTCATTCCTTTTAAAACCATGTCGAAATCTGATGTTTTAGGGCCCCACAATCGGGGGAACCCGACAAACGAATCTTTTTGAAATATGGTGTGTGTGTGTGTGTGCGTAATATTTTCAGCCTTGCTAACAAACATAGAACCCCACAAAAACATTTTTCCTATTTCCGCCGAGATTTCCTTTCTACTCTAGACTCTAGGGTTCCGCACGTCGGGCCAAGGTGATGTGATAACTTTTTATGCTTGGGGACTTTGATGAAACAGAACAATTGTGAACAACTGTTGTCAAAGTTCTATGATAGACCAACGTACCTGGCGCATTTCCCCTTCCGTTTTGGTGGAAAATTCTATGTCTATTTGTCGCCACCTGATTTATTGATGTTTTCTTCTTGTGTATAGCATTCATGGTAAGTTTGTGGTCTTAGGAAATTGCTGGTTGTGTTCTATGTTTTCAGGTCCGTGCATGATTGGGCCATTTCATACTTTCCCCAGCAAATTTCCCCACGCACGTTCCATGTAAAATGGGCGATATCATTGAGATAGGTTCTATGTTAGTTTTGCCCGGTGTACTACATGTACTCATGTACGTTGATGGCTTTCAACCACCATTTCTTTCGTGCTTGTACATATCTTGAAATTCAATCCTTAGAACTTTTGGTGGGGGCTGCCTCTACACTTAGTGACTTAGTGGACCCATGGGTCACTCAGAGTTCTTGATTTGCTTGATTTCAGCCTTCTGAAAACTTGTCATGTCCATTCTGATCTGACCCATGGACAAATACCACAAAAACAAATATTATAGCCAGGATGCACTGCCCCCTTGCCAGGTATTGTCCATGGGTTTTCAACAACATGATTTCTAAATATTCCTTTTTGTATTCTGGAGTTGTATCTAGCTATATTTGCACGACCTTCCAAACATCCCCATGGTGACTCACAAGGTTAAAAAAATGTGTGATTTGTTGAATCCCGAAATTCATATAAGAGGATCTAGCGAACCCTCAAAATCACACATTTTGAATCTAGTCAACATGAACATGTGTCTTCAAATGTATGATTGATAGCAGAATCAACCATACGTTCTGAGTTACAATTTTTGTGATATTGCGTTTAGCGACGCAAAGAAAAATTAAAACACGACTTTGAAGTTTTGTTGGTTTCCACCAAAATGCAAAATTTATTGTTCACCGAAAACGGGCAGAAAGACATGTAATTTCAAATTTCTTTTCAATAATTGACAACTGGATCGCGGAGGCAAATCACACCGACCAAAATTTCAAAATTTGAAGTATCCACCTTTTTTTACATGAAATATACTTTGCGCTTTTCCATTCTTCCTTGTTTCCTCTCCAAGTAGCTTTGAACAAAATGGGAACATTTTGATGAATCTATGACGCAGGCAAATCATGAAAACATAATCCCAAGGTTTCAAGTAGCTATTTTTTTTGCATGAAAAATGTTTCGCACAAAGAAAAAGTAATGGTGCCAATTTTTGAAATCCACACCCATTTCAGGCATGGATTTATACATTATGTTTTTTGAATATTGAAGGAGTTAGGATGCTGTGTGGCCACAACAAGTTCTGGACTGCACTGAGGCTGATGAAGCTGGTCCAAAAAAGGAGTTCCAGTTATGTTTGCCTACAGTTCCTGTTAGCAAGCCTGTCACATAGAATCTTTCAAGGCTTTGCGTGGCCAAATCCAGATCTTGCTGTCCGAAGGCCGCTCGGGATGTGGGCTTTAAGAAGAATCCCTGAAGCGGGATCACGGATGACCATGCCGCATCGCCCGTGTCGAAAGTCCTGTCCGGTCGATCTTGGGACCCGGAGTGACATCGCCAATCGATGAGCCCTTCCAGACAATCTTCCAGCGATTGTTGGGCCAATGAGCTCATCATCCAAGGAGGCTATCCGATACCGAAGTCGAAGACGACCGAAGTAAGCCTGCAATTGATATGCCGGGTCTCCCGGCTGCCATCCCGGCGGTATCTCACGACGATACTCTTGGAGGGGTATCGTTCCAGCCGTTGTCGTCGGCGGATGATTCATCTTGCCCTCGTCGACCTCGCGCCAGGTCAGTCGCCTCTGTAAATTACACCTCACCAGGGAAGTGCCGTAGGGGATGGATGTCTTGATCACAGGTCAAAGTCAAGGATGTAGATGGGGAAAATGCAAGAGCCCGATCACCTCCTCGCACTCCGTGCCACAAACGACCTCGATCCAAGCGAGCCCCACCAAGAGGGTAGGTTGCCGCCACAGCTGGGGAAATTGGTTTTGGACAGCTCAAAGGCGCCCTGCGGATCTTAGGTTTAAACTGTACATGCTCTTATGGCTCGTGGCAACACCACATGTGACCATTCAAAATTTCACTCTTTTGCTATGAAAAGCGCTGCCATGTTTTACACAAGCCACCTTTTACACCAGACGCAGTCTACTTAGATGCTGCTGGTCTTGCTAAAGGGTTGCGATGGTTAAGTTGGTTAGCTAATGGATTACTAAGGGAATTATAAAGTTTATAAAGTTTACTAACCTTAGAAAACTTGTAGAAAAACAAGAAAAATTGTATTGGTTGACAAGAAAAAAATTCAAAAAAGCTTACCATGTTTTGAAAAAGAAGTGGCTTGACATTTTCTTTAAGGTTTGGGCTTTGTGTTTTCTCTTTTGGTGAAGAAACGTTTTTTTAAATACAATTTGCCAAAAAATATAGCCATGGATGCTGCGTTGTTGTGGGAATCTGTTTTCTTTAACAATATAGTTAGCAAGGAAAAAGCACCAGCATGCACATGCCAAACAAGGGGAGCTTGCAAAAGCTGTAAAAGCCTGTAAGGGCCACCAAACAAATGGTTGCAAGAGCTTGCAAAAGCTTGGAAGCCTGCAAAGGCTGACCCTGCTGCCAACATGTTCAATGTTTTCACATCTGGCAAAACAAAGGTGCAGGAGTCAAACACAATACTTGGCTATCCTTCCCATATGTGTGGGCAACAGGCTGCAAAAGTTTGCCCAAAGGAACCAGTTGCAAGGAATTGGATGTTGTCCATGAACTCGACATTGTGCCTTCCCTCTGGGTCAGAAATGTGAAAACTTCCACCAGGCAGAATTGAAGTCCAAATGCAGCCAAAAAGTGTTTAGCTTGCCCACAGCCCCACAGGTAGCTGGTTGCACCAGGAAGCTTTTCCAAGAACACAACATCATTTGCTTTGCAAATGGAGCCAGATTGCAACATGGCATTGTTGCTGCAAAGCATGCCTGGTGCAAATGGAGCCAGATTGCAACACGGCATTGTTGCTGCAAAGCATGCCTGGCGCAAAGCAATGCATGCTCTTGAGTCTAGCTTCCAACTTCTTGGGAAGATCTCTGGGCCCAATCAAATGGCAAGTTGTTTTGAACAGGTCTGCATCCCCAACAAGAATGCTAATGTGCTCCATGGTGACGCTTGCCAACAAGCCCTGTTCATAACCTCCAAGTCTGCAATGGCTGGGCCCATACCTTCTTGCAGTCTTGTGCTTTCTTTCAAATGCCCAGCATGCAGGCAACTGGGACCAGCGTTTCAAGCAATCTGCATAGTGAATTGACCAGTGCTGCTTTGGTTTCATCCCATCACCAAATCCTGCTTGGACAGATGATTCTAAAGCTTTCTCCACCAAGGACAGCAAATGTGACCGTGAAGCTTCAATGAAGGGGATGCTCACCAAATAGTCAAGCGCATCTGCCCAGCAAAGAAAACAATGACATTGTTCAACAGTAATATTGTGAGCAAGAAACATGATTTGCAGGTAATATTGTAAAAGCTGGTACAAGCTGAGCATTTCACTTGCAGAACATTTGAAAGTGTGTGCTTTCCTGCAGCTGACC
Organism: Breviolum minutum Mf 1.05b.01; assembly: GCA_000507305.1. Lineage (NCBI taxonomy): Eukaryota > Dinophyceae > Suessiales > Symbiodiniaceae > Breviolum > Breviolum minutum. The sequence continues at coordinate 32,798 of DF243536.1, read as the reverse complement.
ACGCTCTTGCTGTCGAACAAGTTTCCAAGGTAACAAGAATAAGCTTTAGGCAAAGTCCAAACCTCAAGCCAAGGCTGGAGGTCTTGCCAAATTTTGCACCCAGCATTGTGAATGCTTTCCAAAACCAAGTAAGTGATGTCACCCAAAAGGCCTGAAGAGCGCATCCCACGCATGTAGTCGAAGCAATACAAAGAAATTGGTTTGAGAAGGCCACATTCTTTCAATATCTCATTGGACAAAAGGGCATGCTCATTGTATGTCAGCCCAGCTGCTTGCTGGTGCATTTTGAAATCTGCTTGGGACAAGATTTTTGATTTTGCAGCCAATCTTTGCCAACTGTCAAGCACATCCTGGTCTGTGGAGATATGCAGCTTGTCATACTTGATGAATTCCTTGAAAATTTTGCAGTGTTCTTCTTCACCACTTCTCAAATAGAAAATGTTGCCGCAAATGAAACAAGGCTTTGAGCCTGCATCTTGCCTGTTGGTAAAAACTTGCTTGTGTGCACTGCCATCCTGCAGAATCATGTTCAAAGAGAAATACAGCCTCAAGCTGCCTTTGGGTGATGTCAACAGGACACCAGTTTCAGGCAAGCCTTGTCCAAACGAGTCTTCCAAGATGAGCCTGAGAACTTGGCTCATTCCAGCTTGCAATTTAGCAACTTCACTGGTTCTCACCACACAGAAACAAAACCAGATATCAGACCTGCCCAGCAAGGAGCCCATCTCCAAGAAGCCTAAATAACAACACCATGCTTTTCTAATTGTGCTGTTCAACATGTTCCCAGGATGCAGGATGCATTTCATCGCAGTAGACACATGCTTGCCAAGGCTTTGTCAAAGAAGAAGGTTTTGCTGCATGGAATTGCAACAAGAAGTCTGTAAAAGCACCTCCTTTGTCGAATGCACCACTTATCAAGGACACAAAGTTTAGGTACAGGACTGGCTGCTGTGTACCTTGCAAAGTGGTACATGTAACTGTTTTCAGCAGAGGGCCATACATAGACATAGATTCATCCTCCAAGAACTCCTTGGTTTCTTTCCAAACATCAAACCTGGAATGTTTGTCAGGCAAGCCATGCTTTGCTATCTCTTTGCAAATTGCTTCCAGGGCAGACTGGGAGCAAAAAGATACAGCAAACCTTAAATCACTAATTTTTCTCTTCTTTGGATCTTGCCCACCAGAAGACATAGCTCATGGGACAAAAGGCAATGGCTTAGCCATGCTATTGGGCCTGAAAGTAAAAGCTTGGATGCCTGATTCTTGGCATGTTGCTAAATGTGCTGGCCTGTTCTGCTAAAGCAAAAAAAACTTGTTGCAATATGTTTGACCAATTGCTGCACAACATGTAAACATACAAGGGCCAGCTGTGCTGCAGTAAGCTATGTTTGTTTTCAAGCATGTTGCTACAAGTCATTGAAGCCTGTACAGGCTGCAGCCTGCAGTGTTTACTGCCTTTTTTCCTCTTTCCAAGTTGCAGCCACCAGTCAAAATGCCACTTGTCGACCTGGAAGGGAGCCAGCATCAATCTTTTCTTGGGCAGCGACCACCTTCTCATAGACCTTCTCCTCTGTGAAATCAATGTTGCCAGAGATCTGCATGAGGAACAGCCTCAAGGTCTTCCATTCCTCCCAGCCTGCCCAACAAGGTTGGAATGAAAAGACCGAAAAGAATTACAAGTTGTCATGTAACACATTTTGGAAATGTAGAAACCCAAAGTATCTACAGGAAGAGCAAGCTCCCTAGCCTGAAGGGGTTCTGGTGACAAACCAAGAGGATGGTAGACATTGTTGGTCATACCATTTCTCAAACCATGCTCTGGTCCCATCATTAGGAGATGGTTCACCAAATGCTTTTCCTATCCCCTTCATTGTTCTTGCACGTGGTAGTGGCTGGAGTTGTGTCAATGCTTGGCAAAAACCCAGCCAAGCAGTATTAAAGCTTGCAAGAAGCAAGCAACCCATAGCTTGCAAGAGCTGGAGCCTGCACAGGCTAAGACTTGGAGCCTGCAGGGGCTGTATGAGTCACAAGCTGTTCCCCCATGAGCTTGCACAAGCTTTGCAATATTTTTGCACAACAAAGCCAACTTGTCACCTTCAACAAGGTTTTCACCGCAAGTATAGCTGCAAGAGACCCTGGATGTTCCTTTGAAACATCATACCCCAAAGGTGCTACAATCTTTACTTGTAGCCATGGAATTTCTTCAAGGCCAACCATTGCGCCTTTGTATACCTACTACCCTTAAAGCTGGCATCTCAGCATTGGGAGCAGCCTATAGGTGATCCCCTGCACTTGCCACATCCAAGTTGCAATGCAGGTGGGGCAGCCTTAGCCTTGGCCTTCACCTTAGGAGCTTTGCAGGTTGGCTTTGCCTTGGCACTGGCTGGCCCATTTTGTGTTTGCCCCTGCCTTTCTGTTCTTCAATCTCTCCAAAGCTTCCATTTCAAAGTCCTCATGTGTTTTCTTTGGAGCACCATTCCCATTCTCCAATGGAAGTGGTGCATGAGTCTGTGAAGGCTCTGCAAGCTGGGCAACAGGCTCAGAGGTGCAATTTTCTAATTGCTTCTGTTCCTTCTTCAAAATCTGAATGGCTGGCAGGGGCCTGTTGTGTGCCAAAAATGACGCTGGCCATGTTTGAGAAAGCTTGCGTGGCTTCAGCCAAGTGGATCTGCTGCAAAGCCTGTGGTGCTTGCTGCTGTGGTTGGCCATTGTGCTCAGGTAACGCATTTTTAAATATATATAAGCATGTAATTGCTGTAGCACCCATGGTTTGGCCAAATACAGGAAAAATAAAAATGCTAACCAAAAGCCAAGGGTCATTGGTCTGGTATTTCTGATTGGTGTGGACTTCTTCCTGACAATTGCCAAGCCTGGAAAATCCATTTTGGGAGGAAGGCCACCAAGGTAAGAAGCTCTGCCATGGTCTGTGTCCAATTGGCTTGGGTTGCCTGGATAGTCTGCAAGCTTACAAGCTCCTTCTGGCACTTCCATTGGCAAATCCTTCAAGGTATTGACGAAGTGGTGGCTGAGGCTGTAGACTGTGTTTCCATTTGGCATTTTTCCAGTCCTTTGGTTTTCCAGCCACACCAGCACTGCACATGCTGTCTTCTTCACACCTTCTTTCATTTTGAAAATACCAAGCATTTTCATTCTTCTGGCCAGAATGCCAGCACCTTGCCACATAGAGCTTTGCCTCAAACTTTCCAAATCCTTCTCAGTGAGAAAATTCTGGAAGCTGATGCATTCCTGTGCCATCCCACCAGTGGCAACCACCTTGGAACTAGAGGCCTCTATGGCCAGACCATCCAACACCTCAGAGAGCTCACATTGCATAAAAGAATCAGATTTGCCTCATAGCAAACCACTAAGTCACCTGGGCCCATAGACAGGAGGCCAAGCTTATTCTTCAAAGCGTGACACAGTTTGCTTTCCAGCTGGAAAACACCTGGCCTTGCCTTCAGAAGTTTGCCAACACTGGCCAATTCATTCTTGATGTCAGCTGTAGTCCAAACAGGCATTTGAAAGATCCCAACCAAACAGGGCGCTGAGAACTTGTGCCAAATGGCTGACACAATCAAACACAATATTGTCAGTGGACTTTCTGACAAAAGGGTTGTAGAGCTTGTACAGGCTTTGATGGCACAGCATGTAAATGCTTGTTTGTGATTGTAGCCCTTAGTGGCTGCAGCATATTAATTGAGCCTGCAAAGGCTGTGTTTGCCACATGGCACCCGATGTATATGATGTACACTAGCTACCAGGCCACATTGCAAAAGTAAAAACAAGCTTGAAAAATGATTACAGGCTTGTCATTTGTTGCCATAGCCTTTTTTTACCAAATGAATTTGATTTAAGTCTTGATTCTTCAGAAGTTTCTTTTTTCTCCTTTTGATTGTGTAGTGAGTACAGTATAAACAGGCTCATCCAAGGGCTGTTCATCAGTGGGTGCACCAACATCATCAGATGGTAAAATATTTAGTAATAGGCTTTCAACTTGGAGGTATGTATTACATTCGGTGAATTGCTGAGTCCATCAAATATAGTTTGCTTCTCAAAGGTAATCACTTGTGAATCCTGTTCATTGTNGTTCATTGTTCAAAAATAAACACATCATATTCCAATACTGAAAAACAATATATTCAAAATTATTTGATTTATAGTCAAGCTTTGGATTTCATATAGCAACAATATTTGACAAAACATTTGAATTCAAATTATGATTGTTGAAAACATCAATTCCAAATTTTGAATTGAAATTTGGGATTTGGGAATTTGAATTCAGAATCAGAATCCAAATTGAAATTGGGAATTTGGGAATTTGAATTTAGAATTCTAAATTGAAAGTGGTGTTTTGGGAATTTGAATTTAGAATTCTAAATTGAAATTGGTGGGAATGTTAATTTTAGAATTCCAAATTCAAAATTGGAATTATATAATTTGAATTTAGAATTCTAAATTCTTTGAGTGTAAAAATAATGTGTGATCTTTGTTGTTTATCATGTACTATTTCCTTGATTCAAAGCCTGTACGGGCTATCCCAGAGCCTGTAATGGCTATTCCAAAGCTTCACTTTTTTTCAACGACCACTGCTGACCATGCTCTTTGTTTCAGCTGAACCTTTTGTAGGCCTTGGTTCCTTGGCTTTGGTACAATTTCTCTATTTTGTTGATGGCAGCCATCAAACCTGGATGAGATTGATAGCGATGCAACAGCTCATCCATGAGCTCAGTGTGGCCTTTCATGTGCATGTGCACCAGCGCTGCACATTTGTTGCACCAGCCTCCACCTCCTTTTGTATCTTCAGGGTCCTGCAATGGGTTCATTGCAACACTTTGTACAAATATTTTGTTTCTTTCAAAAAGACACAAAGTTTGACTAGGTACTGAAATTTCAGATTGATAATCTAAGGAAAAAAATGCTTGAATGGCCAGGTCACCTTGAAATCACGCCACCTCGACCATCCATGCCGTGGATAGAAAAGCCACCACAAACCTGGCTGCCACTTGTCCTTCTCTGTCCAAATGCCATTGACATATCTTGCTTCTTGTCCTTCCCCATCTGGTAGTTCTTCCTTGACCAAACTTGCCTCCAACATTTTGGTCAATTTCTCCAGATCGGATTCAAGCACTCCTCCTGCAGGTCGACTGGTAGAACTGGAAGCTGTAGGACTTGGAGTCACCTTTGTCGGAACACCACCTTTCTTTGCCACCTTCTTGGCACTGGCAGCTGCCAGTGGACCTTGAGGAAAATTCTTTTTCTTCTTTGTTGTCTTCTCCTTGGGTTGGTGGGTTGAAGTTTGATATTTTTTCATAGCCTGTAAAGGCTTGAATGTAATGAGGTGTCATTTATATATCTTATTTAATACAAAAATCTATTACCACTCAAAAGAAGCATCATATGGAAAATATTGCAATAGTTTGCCATTGACATGTCAATTTCAGACCCTTTTGAAGACATACTTTCATCATTGAAAAATGATTGCAAACCTTTCCAATTGAAAACCTGCCCCAGACAGTACCAAAAAGAGATGTTAGCCACCAATAGGTCCAAATGAAAGCCTGTATTGGCTTTGAAATGCAGCCTGTACAGGCTAAAAAATGCAGCTTGCACAAACCCAATAAGACAAGAGGCAACTTCAGTGGTCGCAGGTGCAGGTTCCTCCAGTACCTGGGCCAATGGTCACTGAATTGCAGGTCCAGATGAAACTGTAGTCCCTGCCTCTTCAAACTCCTCCTCCTCACGATCAGGCCCTTGAGGGTTCGTAGCCACTTCATCCTTTGGGCTGGGAGGCTCCTGATACAGTGAAGGTTCCAGAAAAAAAATTAATACCAGAAAAACAATGGAATCAAAGATGTTGCAGCCAAGGCACTGTGATCTCATCCTTGATGAGCTCTGCCCTTTCATCTTCCTGTCAAACTGTGGGGTTTGAAAAAACTTTGCGTGATTCTTTGCCCTGGCCTTCTTGTACCATTCCGTCTCAGCTTGTTCAGCTTCTAACTGCTTCTGAGCTTCAACCTTAGTATAAAAAAAACACTGGTCATATGTTTGTATCATCAAAACTTGCCAAGTAGCTGTCAGCTCTTCAGCCCAGGACTGGTATTGCAGCCATTCGGTTTCGCTTAAACCATCGGGCTTCTTCATCTTTCTGAGCCAAAAGCTGCCATGAACACCAAATGGCTATGTACACCCACAAAAAAAATGTACAGGCAAAGAAAACACTGAAGCCTGCAGAGGCCATGGGAGCTTGTAAGAGCATGAAACCTGCAAGATCTAAATATTATTGCAGCTTGAAGCCTGCAAAGGCTAAAGCCTGTAATGGCTGGAAGCCTGTAGTGGCTGGAAGCCTGCAAGGGCTAAAGCGTGTAATGGCTGGAAGCCTGCAAAGGCTAAAGCCTGTAATGGCTGGAAGCCTGCAAAGGCTGTGGCCAAAAAAAACAAAGCTTTCACAAGCTACCATTTGGGCCAACCTCATTCTTTAAATCACTCAGCCTCCTTCTGCCTTTTGGCGAATTTGCCACTCTGCTGGTAAGCCCTTTTGCTTTCCTTTTCCAGGCAGCAAGACACATCTTCCAAAATGTAGTCACAAAGCTTGGTCAAAGTGGTGGCATCGATGGGCACCAGCAGATCACTGTGCTTCCAGGAGGTTGGTGTCTTCACTTCAATCTGTGACTCCATCAAGGTGATGAACATTGACTGAGGTGCATGCTGCAAAGACACCTTGTCCTTCTTCTTGTTCCCCTTTCCTTCGCCTTTGCTGTCTCCTTCAAACATCTCATCAGCTGGTTCTTCTTCAAATGCTTGCAAAGCCTCCTTGACCTTCAAATGCAGCTCCTTCACCTTGGGAGACTGAGCCAAACGTGGCTAGAGGGCCGAAATTTGAGCCACTTGGTGCCATCAGGGTCTTGAAGAAGCAAGCTGGCTGGCAAAGGAACATGTGGGCCACCTTTGTAGCACAAAGTGATGGTTTCTACAACCTCCATTGCAGCAAAAACTACAGTAGTACGGAATGTGCCTGAGCCACAGAGCACTGCAAGCACAGCAAAATAGAATGGAGCCAATGCCACAAGAGAAGCTTGTAGAAGCTCAGGCAAATTCTTATGAAAGCTTGCATAAGCTCAAGGTAGCCTGTAATGGCTTTGCTGCCTATTTTTCCAAAGTTTTGCCAAAATTCATTGCAGCCTCCTTGGCTATCTATGGTGATCTCACTTGCCCTTCTTCTTCTTGGAAGTGGTGGTGTCATCTGGCTCCACAAACAGAGGGTTCCTTTCTCAATGGGCTTCGGTGAAGATGGGCATGTGAAGGCTTCCATGCTTCAAAGTGCTCATGTTCAAGCAAGAATCTTCCTTGTTCTCACCTTCCTTCACCAGCCAGTATGGGCAAAAAATCACATTTCCAAGCCTGGACCAAGTAGCCCATGTTTTCGAACTCCTTCGGCTTGATAATGCAAGAGCCTTTGGGTGCATCTGCAAGAAGCACCAACTGCAAACTTCCCAAAGGCAGAAGCTGGAGCTTACCCTTGTTGAATTTGGCACCAGCAAAAAGTTCATGCTGGTTGCTGACCAGCGCAGGAAAGTCACCAAGCCTTTGCTACCAAGTCTGAAGAAAACATGTTTCAAAACAATGTACCCAAAAAATTGTCAACCATGTTTTAAAAGCAAACCTATGCTTCAGCCAGGGCACTCTTTGTACTTGCTGTACAATTCAAATTGGGCCTGTGCAATGGCCAGCTCTTGCTCAAAAAGCTTGGAATTGGATGGCAGCAGCTTTTCTTGGACATCACCTGCAATGAGTGTAGACTTGGCTTTTTTCCATTCTTTCAAATGCTTCAAATCAACCAGCTTGACCTCCAAGTCTTCCTTGCTGTCAAAGTATGGTTCATGGCAAAGTTTGGCAGCATGGTCTGTCATCTCCTGCAATGTGTAGACCCTTCTGCCACCTTTGTAGACATACAAGCCATTCACCTTGATGTGCCGGTGCTGTCTCAAGGCAATTGTTTTGGGATCGCTGGCCATTCCCAATTCTTTCACAGGCACACTTTCTCCAGAAGAAGACGCTGCACTTGAAGAGGCAGTAGGAAGTGTTGTCTGTGCCACAGTGCAAGCTGTCAAGTCACTTTCAAACAACTCTTAGATCTTCTCCATGGTCTCATACTTCTTCTCCTCCTTTCCCTTAAGCTCTTTGTCAAGGAGCCACAAGGTCAGCCTCACCTGAAATTTTCCAAATGGCAGAGCCACTCTTTCCAATCCCATTCCTGACTTTTGAATGGAATCCCAGGCAGCCAGCATCAAAGCTTCAGAGGCCAAGATGTTGTCCAGCAACTTCCTCCCTTTCAATTTGTCAAAGTCTGATTTTGTGATCAGCTTGGCAAACCCATCCTTCTGAGAAGACTTTGGGGAAGTAACTTGACAGCATGCCAAAGCAACCCTCAGCATTGGAAAGGTGGTGCTACCGTGTTTCCAGTCACAGTAGGCCAAGAGCTCAGAAAACTCTTGCCCAAACATCAGAGAGCCACCATACTGTCGACCTGAGCTGCAACACATGTGCCTGTACTGGCTGAAAGAAGCCTTTATTGGCTGAAACAAGCTTGTATTGGCTGAAAAGAGCTTGTAATGGCATGAAGCTTTGGGAAAAATACACATGCAGCCAAGAAACCAATGAAACCCGAGTATTTCAAAAGCTGGACAGATTCACCTCCAGCAAAGCTTTGCGCAAAGTCACCAATGGTTTTGATGTACTTGTGACAAGGTGGCATGCTGGAAGCTGCCTGTTGAACTGCCTTTCCCAAATTCTTGGCAGTGTTGGGCTGGATCTGGTAGTAGTGGGCTATGGTGCAACTCATTGGGAGCTCTGGAAATCGCATGTTCACCTGAAACACATGCCAAACAAATTGTTCCAACAACCAACACAGAACCAAACAATGAAGGTGAGCTAAGATTTGGCAAGTTACTGTTGAGGCTTTGCTGAAGCCAACCAGGCAAGCCTGGGACTTTTTCTTCAACCTTGGCAGCAATGACAACCCATTCCCAGCCATCATGCAGCATCTTGCCAAAGTCATCTCCTTGACTCACCATTTGCTCTATTGACAAATGGTCATTGCCCAAATTGCAGCCTGCTTCAAGGCTTCTGAGAAAGCAAGTAGTGTTGGAAAGAGACAAGGTCTGAAACCTCTCTTGGCCACATGGCTTGGCCAGCAGGCCACCAGATTGCTCTGCAAGGTTGGTGTCGGCATCCAGCACTGCTTTCCTTTTCAAAGGCTCATATGGCAGCTCCACACAAACAGAAGTGCTAACTTTCTTCAAGTTCCAGCCCACTTGGCAAATTTTTCTCGTTTGGAGACTTTGAAGGATGTACCAGCATCTCCTTGGCTTTCAGCTTGGCCACATAAGCCAGCCACAGCCCTTCAGCAAATCCAAGGCTTGGGTAGCCTTTTGGTTGGTGGGCACATCTGCATCCATGATGCTTTTCAAGTTCACCACCCATGGCAGAGCCATGTTGCACACAAAATGTGCCAACTTTGTAAAAAAAACTTGCTTCCTCACTGTCAACAATTTTGGAATTGAAACCTTTTATGTGTGATGTCTTCATGTGTCCAGGTTTGTTCCTGCCAAAGGTGCACATGCAATTGTGTGAGCCATCCTCTTGCAAGCAAAGCTGGTGCAACCTGTACAAATTGAACAAGTGGCAGCCTGCAAAGGCTTCAAAACAAGAACAGTTGCAGCATACTACAAATGGCAGCTGTAAAGGCTTCAAAGCAGCTTGCAAAGGTTCAAAAAAACAATGATGGTGACATAGCCTGTGCAGGCTGTGAAAAAGAAAAATGGTTGGCAAAATGCATCATGGATTGCACCCGAGGCGGGGGAAATGGCATACAAATATTCTTGTCTTTTTTGGTTTCTGTCCTGTTTCTTCTTTAAAAAAAATAATCAAAACAAAAGAAAACATTGAACAGGGTGTCCAAGGCTAGGAATTGCTAAAGTTAGTAAAGTTGCTAAAGTTTACACACTTTAAAACCCTCAACATAAACTTTAAATTTATCTACATAACTATCTTAAAGCCTAGAAAGGTTAGTAAGGGGTTGGGAAGTTTATAACCATTTATAGATAAGTTATAACAAATTATTAGTCTGTTGCTAGTGTGTTAGTAATTGAAATAAACTTGATAACCCTTTAGCAAAAGCAGCAGCATCTAAGTACACCAAACATGTTTTTTGACACGAGGCGCCTTTGACGCCAAATACCTTTCGCAACAGACACCGTTTACACCAGACGCCCTACGCCTATGACACCACGCAACCCTTGACATCAGGCACCTTGTACACCAGACCTGGGACACCAGGCACTTTTGACACAGGTAGCTTTGTACACCAAGCACCGTTTGCGCGAAACACCCTTTACACCTGTCCCATTTTGCCACCAGAAGCCTTTTTTTTTACACCAAGCAATCACGCACCACCTGTCAACGCCTGACACGTCTTGCGCCAAACACTTTTTACGCCACACGGATGTGACGTTTTTTTCCCCAAATACATGCCACACACATCCATAAAAGGCGACGCCACCCACGCACAACGAGCACCAGCGACCGCCGGCGACGTGCGCGGACGTTGGGACGCACCACCACCACCACCACCACAACAACAACAACAACAACAATTAGGCTCTGCAAGGTTCCCGAGCGCTCAGGACCTTTTAGATTTGCCTGTGACTATCTTAAATGCAGTGGAAAAATAGTTACTAAGAATCCAAAGTCCCCAAAGCATTCTCAGCATCCTTATCATCGTCCCCTTCTCTTTTTCACCCATGACCCGTGCTTATTTTAGCATCATCCTCGCCAATACCATCATCATCATCCTGCTCATCATCACCCTCCTCCCCGTCCTCCTCATCATCACCATGATCATCCCCATCATCCCCATTGTCACCCTCCTCTTCATCCTCTTCACCATCATCACCATCATTATCCCCAGCATCACCCCCCTCCTCATCATCACCCTCCTCGTTTTCATCCTCCCCCTCATCAGCATCATCAACATCACCATCATCACACGCATCATCCCCATCATCGTCACCATTTCCGAGGCGGAAAGGAGGAGGGGGTAGGATTTGAACCCAAAAAAAAAACACACCAAAATAGAGGGTTCCACAGGCCAGACCCCAGAATCATATTCCAATATGCCGGCGCCCCCATCGTTCTCTTCTGACCTTCATTTCAGATCAAAGAGGTCTATTCATAGTAAGAGTTGATGATGTCCCCAAATTGTCAAAACTTCACCATCTTTTGATAGAAGAGCAGTGGGGAGGCCCCTGACAATTTTGGCATTTTTCTTTTCATCCTGGTGACATAAAGTGAAGGAGGGCCAGAGAGCTGCTTCAAAAGATCGAAGTAGCGTGACAATAGAACAACTGAACTTTGCTATCATCATATGATCTTTCAATGGGAGAGCTTGAGGCATGGGATGGTGCCCCCAAAAATAATTGCTGGAATCTAAAGTAGAATAAATATTTTTCTACCCTTTGCCTGGGATAGGGGAAAACCAGACAAGATCTTGGAACCATCATCATGCTGACATAGGCATTTGGCCTTGAAGATTTGGAGCACCAGGGGTGATGAGGATCCCTTCACTTTGAAAATGTAAAAAACATGTGAACACCTTTTAACTATCTTAACCTTAGGCCAGTTTATTCTGTCGTTGCTTAACTTTCGAGACAGATTTGGTAAGCATTGTCGAAACCACCATGTACAGATCACAATGGAAGTACGTTTGTACCTTCAAGCGGCCGGTCCAAAGTGTTTGCAGTGTTTGCCAAATTGAGGACGCTTCGAAACATCATTTTCCACTTGGCCACTGCGTGGAACCATTCTTTTCGCTTTGGTGGTTTCCTCAGACATTCGGTGCAGAGAAAAACAGAAGGTGAGCCGAACTTTTACAAGACACTCAGCACCGTGTTGCTTGGCCAGGCACCGTCTCGTGTTTCTTCTTGAAAATATATACAAATTGCAGGGCGGTCATGTCGAGGTTCCACACGGTTATGTTTCTATTTTGCACCAAAAAATTGAATGGTGCCGTCAGTGCCATCAAACCGATTTTTGTTCACGCCAAGCTGCGTTGGTGGATGTACACTTTCTGACATGTCTTGGCATTATCGACAGGCACGTTTGTACTCAAGCATGTCAACAGTTGGCACAACTTACTTAGGTTAGGTTTTGACTATGAACTCCTGCATCCTCGAGTTGAACCTCAACAGTTCGGGACAACCGTCGTTTGACATGTTTTTGATTTCCCATGTTTCTACTTATATAATGTTTTTTCTTTTTTGGAAGACTACGGCAGGACATGCCTGCACGGATGCAGCGGCGCCAAACGCATACAAGAATTTTCTGGAACGAAACCAAATGATGTGTTATTGGATGTGGTCCATGCAAATGAATCTAGGTTGCAAGCGTTCGTGATCATCACATATCATTTATATTCATTTGTGATTATCCACTTCCATTGTTTCGATGTTTTGATGTTTATTTTTTTGTCATTTAACCACATGTTTTGCAACCAGCCATGACCTCACACACAAACCATAGAATAGCGAACTCATGCATCAACCAGGTTGAGTCGGCTTTGACGCCTTCATTTGTTCATGCATGGCGTGCTATTTCCGGAACCTGGGCCAAGTTTTCATCATTTGATGCAGCACATCATTCTACTGTAATGCTGGTCATGTCACTCTATGTTGGACAAAACTGTGGAAAAAATGATTCATCAAGCCAATGATATGGGAAATGCGCGAGGCATAAGATGATTAGAAAAGCCTGAACAACTCACGAGCCCGAATGCACCTGGACCTTCCGGTGGGACAAATAAATCTGCTTATATAGTTTTTGGCAAACCTACGGATTTTCAGTTTAGGGTTTCAAACGAGCACTTTTTTTAAGCCCGGATTAACGGCTTTGTGCAGATTGACCATATGTTTCTTCAAATGTGTCAAGTATGTCAGATTGCAACAGATTATATTTTAGCTAGTACTGTTGAATATCCCTTGCATGTGATGCTCATCTTTTCCCAAGCATGACTGTGTTTATCTCCCTGTGTTGTGGCTACCGAATGGTAGCATTATTTTGTGCAGACGTTAGCACCTGTCAAATTGAACCCCCATCACCAATGGCACGCTTGATGCACAGTGATGTCAAGTTTATGCTAGAGGGTTGGAAACCGCGCAAGCGGTGAAACCATTTTTTAACATGTTCTCTTCGTTTCGACGTATCCTAACATTGGGGTGGGTGGGTGGGTGGGGACAAAGTAGACCCCAAGATGGTTCACGTGTTGTGCCTGCAGGGTACTAAAGTGAATGCCGAGACCAAAATGGTGAACGTCCATTTCACACACTTCGGATGAGCGTCGTGGTCACACATCAGGCGATAATTCAGGTAGAATGCAGGAAGAGGAAGCACGACCGGCCACAGTTCGACCCCGAACCAGTTTGGATTTAGGAAAAAGGCCATCGCCTCTGAACAGCTCAAAAGCAGAAACCACCTAGAGGATCCAACGTTGTGCAGTGGACAACATCCACAACAAACGACATGATTTCAGCCAAGCGATGCCGTTAGTATCGAATGTGGCTCGGATGACTCGGATAGAAGTCGCATAAATGATTTTTTTTATACGAGCAAAATGGATTTCACATGTTGTACCGGTCCCATTTGCGTTTCAACTTTTGATGGCAAAACTCCATGGGAAAGTTTCCCATGTTCTTTGCAAACAGAACCATGCAGGATTCTTACCTCCAAATGTACTTTGCTTAAACCGGTCCCGTTTGCGTCGCAACTCTTTGGTACTCAAGCTTTTAAAAGTTTCCATTTTCTGGCAGGAGAACATGCACGCATTGCCTGCATATGTACTTAATGTACACCGGTCCCGTTTGCGTGGCAACTCATGGAGAATCCATGGAAAAGGTTCGATCATGCACCTGCAAATGTTCTTTGCTCAAACTGGTCCCGTTTGCGTCGCAACTCCTTGAGGTTGGAAGGGTCAAGCTTGGAGGCTTCCATGTTCTTGCAGGAGAACATGCAACATGGCTCCATGCATGTACTTTGCTCAAACCGGTCCCATTTGCGTCGCAAACTTGGGATTGGAAAATTCCATTGGAAAGTATCCATGTTCTTAAAACAGAACCATGGCATTCTTACCTGCAAATGTACTTTGCTTAAACCGGTCCCGTTTGCGTCGGTCCCGTTTGTGTCGAAACTCCTTGAAAGTAGAAATGAAAATAATCAAATGAGGGGCGCTCAAAAATGACTCCCACTTTTTTTGCCTCTCAAAATTTGCCTTATTTCAGGCGCAACTTATTATCTAATCGCTTCTGTGTTTTTTTGAACAGCTGATTCCAAAAAAAGTGTCTGACGAAGTTGTCACATGTCTAATGTCCGGCGAGGATTCCGACTAATGTCCGGCGAGGATTCCGACACATGAATTTTCATGATGCGCTGAAATGGGTAAAGGGTTCGCCTGACTAGGATTTTCAATGGTTCGCTTGACTTATAAGTAGAGATGTCGCCTGACTAAGGGTTCACCTGACTTAGTAAGTTAAATGGGCTCGCCTAACTCGCCTGACTAGTTATGTCAATCTTAGTTTAAAGGGGTAATGGTTCGCTTGACTACAAGTAGAGGTTCCGCCTGACTAAGGGTTCGCCTGACTTAGTAGTTTAAAGGGGTCACTCAATATAGATGGATAGTTGCACGGGTTCGCCTGACTAAAACACTTCCCACCATAACTGATGCCCAGTGCAAATGCGCCAGAAGCAGGCAAACAAAATGGAAGTCAAGCGCCCAATCCTGCAGGGTCACAGCTTGACTGAGTGAACTGACTGGTTTGTGCAGTGCAACTGGTTTGTGCCTAGCGTGCGGCTAAGAGCGCAAAAGATTTCACGCCAGTTTTTTCTCAGGCAATCTGTCCAGGTACTGCCACATTCACATTGGAAAGTCACATAGATCATGGAATCATTGCAATCCCTTCCTGGGCTTCTTCAGCATCTTCATCCGACACAAGGCTTTGTACATGGAAACCGGTACAGCAATAATAGGTGATGGAATTGGCAGCTTTCCCATTTCATCATGATGCGACATGGTGGCGCAGGGGGCACTCATAAAGCCAAGTGGGTGAGACGAAACATTGGGCCTTCCACCCATGCAGTGATGCGGTGCATCTTGCCAAGAAGGGGGACGCTACGTTGGAAGGGCACTGCCTGTCAGATACCAACGGCAAGAGCAACATCATGATAGCTCAAGGATTGCAACCTGCCTTCTGATTCAAGACACGCAATGTTTCCTCCGGTGTAACGTTCTTCTCCAAAGCATCCATGACCTTCAGTTGCATCTCAGACTGGGCCAATTTCCATACATACCCTATGGCGATTTCAGGAGGCTTAGGATATATAGGGCTACACTCACTCAGACGTTATTGGCAATGCAAACCCAGTCGCTGGAGTGTCACAGATCCGCGAATGTTTTCCAGTCGCACGTGATCTGCCCTTGGTTGAGTGAGGCAACTTCGCGAAATTGCTTTAAAAGAAAAGGCCAAATCATGAGCCGAGCAACGTGTCACATTCAACCCGATCCATCTTGGAAAAATGAGTCACCAGGTGCTCCAACCTCACCAAGGGACAAGTTTGTCTGTCTTGCAGCAGGGCTCACAAGAAACTCTCTAAGACAAGAACGTTTCATATTTGCGAAGCCAGTTCATATTGTCAAGCTGGTCCACCAACAGCTCCAAAAGGAAGCGCTCTGAGTGCTCAAACGGGTCTGCTTGCTCACATGACATCGTGACAACTTATCCCACCTAACCTAACGATGTTAAGCCACCTCAAAGCCAAAATCTGCAAAAGAGGGACACTGCGACTGCAATTGTGGACAGGAGGCATCAAACACATCTGCGTGATGAAAAGACCCAAAACTGCCATGACACAAATGTTACTCAACACGGGAGGGCTTCAAATGCAATTTTCATAATCATCCGCACCGCTGCCTTCAAAAGCTCAAGCTAGGCAAGAGGAATCATCATCCGATGGGTTCTGTACAGGTTGCCCCTTTTTGTTGAACTGAGACTAAGGCCTGTCACGTCGATGTGGTGGATGTCCATCAGTTGATCGAACACGGTGAACGGTATGCTTGCCCCGCCAGACCCACTGTCATCTTCTTCTGGCTGTACTTGTGCCTTACCCTGAGAAGATTTCCAACATTGTCATGAAAGAGCCTTCAGGGTCTTCAGCCAAGTATGGAGTTGTGAGGTATATGGGAAATACCTTTTACATCATGGGGCCCAAGAGTTACAAACTTGATGGTGGTAAGGTGGATGGCATCTGTGCTCCATTTTGGACCTGCTTGAAAGAAGATACTGGTGGATCATTGGAAGTGAAATTCAAACGGTTTAGTACTGAGAGTGGGGTTTGTGAGATCCAGATTTTGACCAATACTTAAAGTGTTGCGAAACATGACCAGTTGATGTTGAAAGCATCTGAGTCTGGTACAAAGAAAAGAAAGGTGAAGTAAATTCATATTACTTTTGGTTCTGAAAGCCAGCTTTACAAACATAAGTAAAGTAACACCATGAACAACTTTATCTGAAAGCAATGCCTTCTATTCTCAGTACAGCAGGTTTCCTTTTGATGAATGAATTGAGAATGGCTTTCTGATCTGAATGGCTTTTTGACAGCTATAGGATGCTCTAGGATGAATGGGCTCCTTGGCAAATTGGTAAAAAAGTGCAATGGAAATGCCCAAGCCTCACTGTTTCACAATATTGCTCAAGCCCATTGGGCTTTACACTTGAAATGTATATGTTCAAATGTTGTCAATCAAGCCCATTGGGCTTCATGCTGTCTTTCAAGCCTCAAAGGCTCATGTTGATCAAGCCAAAAGACATCATGATCATGTTTTTCAAGCCCATTGGGCTTCATGCTGCCTTTCACAAGCCTCAAAGGCTAATGCTTGTCAAGCCAAAACACATCATGTTTGTCAAATCTACAAAGCCCCATGACTGTGAGACATCTTTGGATGTGCATGCAATCAAGCCAAATGGCTTCACTGAGGGTTGTTGAACATGTGGATATTGCATGAACATGTTGAAAACCTATAGCAATTGTATGCTCAAAGTATTTGGGTATTCCTATGTTTGCTTAAAATGCCTATGGAAAGGCCTTCGCAGAAAAAAACCAGCTGCAGCTGTTGTGAAAAAGCCAGCCCAGGCAGTTGCTAAGGCTAGGCAGCCAGCTGGCAAAAGCTCAGCTACCGAAAAACCAGCTACCCCTAGCCATGCTGGCTCTGACTCCATGGGTACTACTTTGGTTTTGGGTGGTGTGTCCCCACTCTCTGGCAATGGCTTTGATGATATGGTGGAAAATGTTGTTCCTTCAGCACCAATTGTTTTTCCTTTACCTGATGATGCTATCCCCACTTCTTTGCTTGGTCCTTTATCTGCTGTAGATTTGGATGATGACAGGGCACCTGCTGCTTTTGCTCAACAATGCGCACCTTGTGGTTGGTTAGTGGAATGGGATCTCATGACCAGAGAGCAACAGTTGTATGTATGGGCACATCATGACAGCTTGGACCTATACCCGGTTCAAGGGGGTCATGCAGCAGGCCATAAAAAAGCACAAAGACTTGACATAGGTTTGACACTGTTGTTTTTTCCTTATTGGTTTTGATCCTACTTGGGTACATATACTTATGCAATCACTCTGTTGGTCAAGGTGAAGCTGATGGTGCTGCAGATGAAGCTCCTTCTTTGGATGCTCTTTTTCCAAGAGCACAAAGCAGCAGTCTTGCTATTGACAGCAGTGGTGTTATCAGAGGCATTCACCAGTGAGTGCCGAGGTGTATATACTATGAAAAAGGCCAAGTGTGGCTGCAAAGGAACATGGTCAAATGGTTGAAAATTGAGCTGTTGTCCTGTATGATTTTTGTTGGTTGTTTGGGACACATTGGCTGTACAATGGATACATGCATGCTGTTGCACAAATCAAGCTCTATGAGCTGCATGCTTCAGATTTGCATTCATCAAGCGCTGAGGGCTCAACATGTCCATGCTGTTGCACAAATCAAGCTCTATGGGCTGCATGCTTCATGTTTGCATTCATGAAGCCCTGAGGGCTCAACATGTCCTACATGTACTAATGAAGCAAACTCATGTTTCAAGCCTTGGCGGCTGTTGTTCAATCTCATGCTTGTGGCTGGCAATGTGTGTGTTCACTGCCTTTTCTAGCCCATTCAGGTGGTTCATTTTGTAGTTTCCTGTATTAGGAGTAGTGTAGAATCACATGGCTGAGTTAGAGCCAGAGCTGGGTGATCACCAAGAAGTACAAGAGCCTGTGACTTTGACAACGCAACAAGTGATTTACTATGAAGCGACCAAAAAAGTGGGTGATTCCTGAAGCATTATTGGAACCTTTGGCGGGTCAAGAAGGTGAATGGCTCCAAATTGCAGCAGCCAACTATGGATTGTGCAATCTTTTGTTTGTTGGTAAGATCCCTGGCCATGCCTCTTTGAAGGCTCCCTAGCTCTTACATCTTTTTTTGGAAATGAGATCCACCCAGTGTAATTGCACAGGGTCTGAAAGTGGTAATGCCATTTTTGAATCTGAAGTTCCTACCAAAAAGGCGCCCAAAAGAAAGAAATCCATGAATGATGACCAAATGATTGAATTAGATTTGGGCAAGCATGGGCCTCTCAAGGTCAAGGTTGCCAGAAAGTCTTGTGAAGACCTCCATATACCCTTCACTACTGAAAATGTGAAAGCATGTCTGTTGTACATGAGTGAGATTGGTGCAGACTGTTGCATCCATGGTAGAAGGCAGTATGCCAAGAAAGCAGAGTGACAATGATATGGCAGTGTGGTTGAAAAAAATGTTGATGTAGTGAGAGCAGTGAGCTGCTTTGTGTTCTTAGCCACAAATTGTTTGATTGGCATCGTATGCACTTAAGGATGTCCAATAGGGTGAATGGCTTCCAATATCTTATATACTCTGAGCTTGTGAACTTTTCAAGCCCGCTGGGCTATCATGATTGTCTTGAGCATTGTTTGGAATCTTCAAGCCTTACAGGCTTTTCCACTTCTCCATGTGTTGTTTCATGCCCTTGGGGCTGTGCTTCATGTTTCGATCACTCTGATGTCTTTGAAAATGATCAGCATGTTGAAGCCCATATTAGCATTTTCATGTGAGCACACTCCAGTTCAAGCTTGACAGGTTGCAACATGAGCCCTTGGGCTGTCAAAACTCAAGCCTTTATGGCTGATGTAAATGAATGACACACATATGACCCTCATATAACCAATCATACATAGCACTGTGGCTCATCAGCAGTCCAACATGTATCCTGAGGAACACATAGATCACAGTTATCATATTCTAACATTCTACTTTTTGTTTGTGTTGTGTGCGCCCACCTAGTTTCAGTATCCTTGCCATTGGAGCATGGCCTGCAAGCAGGGCACTGTGAAGGAGACGAATCCTACCATCCCCAAAGCTGCTTGCAAGGTTGTAACTGGTAAGCCCACCAGTGTCACCAAAGAGCCAGTGAGGCCAGGAAGCCTGCTGATGAAGGCGAGCAAGAGACCCAAGCTTAATTGTAAGGAGCGAAGTGGTCCCTCCAGGAAAGGGTGGTTCCAGCTCTTTCAGGGGGAGATTGATCAGGATGCTGCACTGCATCAAGTGGCCACCTGTCCCTCCTCAGTCTTAGAGAACTTGAGTATCGTTCTGGGCAAAAAACCAGATATGTCCAGCCATTGCACTCATTGAAATCTTGTTGTTGATAAATAATATACAACTGTTTACTATGGCTGAATTCACTTTATGAATATGCAAGCCTGATGGCTTTGCGTTGGAATGTGAATACGGTAAGTTCATGTGATTCAAGCCCATTGGGCTGAATTGATGTCAACCATGTTGCTATGTGTTTGCATATCCAAGGTTCTTGGAGAAGGATGATCAACTTCGAGGTCTTTGCAATGACCACCAAGACATGATGACTCGCACTGGGCATGATCATCGATATGCATACACTGACCGAAATTGACGCCAAACCTTGATTTGAGAATTTCATATTTTGATTTGTACCAAGTGCACAGCACATAATAGCAAAACCAGCTTCCTGAGACTCATGTGGATTGCCACTTTCTGATATATGAAATGTGATTTAAGATTTGAAATCCCAATTCAGAAACTTTTTCAAACTTATTTAAATTTGGAATCCAAATTTAAAATATTTTTTCATTTGTTTGAATTTGGAATCCAAATTTGAAACTAGTGTTTCCGACAAATGGATTTGGAATCCAAATTTGTATTTTTTCAACTTAATTCAAATTNACCTTGATTTGAGAATTTCATATTTTGATTTGTGCCAAGTGCACAGCACATAATAGCAAAACCAGCTTCCTGAGACTCATGTGGATTGCCACTTTCTGATATATGAAATGTGAATTAAGATTTGAAATCCCAAGTCAGAAACTTTTTAAAACTTTTCTAAATTTGGAAGCCAAATTTAAAAAACTTTTTCATTTGTTTGAATTTGGAATCCAAATTCTGAACTTGTTTTTCCAACATATGAATTTGGAATCCAAATTTGAAACGAGTTTTTCCAACAAATGAATTTGGAATCCAAATTTGTATTATTTTTCAACCTAATTCAAATTTGGAATCTGAATAGATATATAGTATTGATTTTTTTGTTATTCATATCTCATAGTAAGATATAACTTGTTTTTATTTGTTTCATCCAACCATATTGAAGTGTAGTTTAAAAAATTGATTGCACTAATCATCAATCTTCTTTTGATCACAAACTGATTTTGACTCAGGATAGTGGCAATATCCAATGCATTTTGAAGCTGTAACTGCACAGAAGGGCATACAATGTCTGATTTCGCAAGCTCTGTTCAGAATGATCTTAACAATGACGGATAGAAGCATGAATGGTGTGATGTGAAAACAATGCATTAGTTGCTGCTCAAGCATGATTGGAGTTTGATTTCATTCAAGCCTGATGGCTTCCATATCAATATGTCTCAATCAAGCCTGATGGCTTACATGAAAACATTGCTTGTATGCATATTGTGCCATGTGTAAATATATAAAGCCTGCATGGCTCATCTTTCTTTGACCAATTTTGCATCAAGCCAATGTGGCTCTGGCATGTGCATCTTATCAAGCCTGGATGGCTACTGCATGTTGTTTAAGATGTATATATCATTTTGTTTGTCTCTGAAGGTATGCAAATGAAAACTTGATTGGAATTGCTTATATGTACATGTTAGTTTGTTTCAAGCATAGTCAGTGGCAGATCATCAATCTCCCAATGGGAATGGTATGGGGCTACCTACAAGCATGCAGCTGTTGGTGCAAGCTACTCACTGGTGCATAGCTTTGGTGCAACTTGTGGAGTGCATGTGTGCATGGAGCTCTTTGCTTGGTTTCACCTATGTTGTTTTTGTTTCACCTCTGAGTATCATTCAAACCAGATGGTCCATGAAAGATTGAGAGTGTTATTTGCGCTCTCTTGTTTGTGTTTTCCTTGTCTGGTATGTACTATGGAATGTTGATGTGGCAATCAAGCCCAAACAGGCTACAGATTAAACATGTACTTTTGTGATGTCAAGCCCATGGGCTGCAAGTGTATGGTTGCAACTTTTCTTTCAAGCCCACTGGGCTTCTGCAAACAACAACACATTTGACATGTGGACTTGGTGTCTACCTTGCTGTCAAGCCCATTGGGCTACCAACAGTCCATACTCACTGAGAAGGAAGTTGAAGACAATCATTGAAATCCACCCCTTGCTCAAGCTGTTAGTAAGGTTGATTCAATTTTGTGTGTAGTAGGGTAAGCTATGGTGTGGACTCAGCAAGGCATCATTGATGAGCTGGGGAATTCTTCTCTACTTTTGAAGAAGAAGAAGAAAGACTCATCTGATAGTAAAACACATGATATTGAAAAGACTTTGGTGTGTGGTATTGTCTCCAAATTTGCCTTCATCCAAGTTGATGCTGCTGTTGCTATGAAGCTGCATGATGCTGTTGAATCAGCATCTGGTTTTGGTGTATCTAGCATTGCACAATTGAAGAAAGGAATTGATGATTGCCTCACACAAATTCCATTGACAGCTCCATCATCAGTGAGCAGGCCACAGTGGATCAATTGCTGTAAGTACTTGACCAAGGCTGATTGGCAAGCATTGAGTTCAGAGACATACCACACCCAAGTGACCATCATCACCAAAAGACTGAGACTTTTGGGTGTTCAGTCTATGGCAGAGCAAAGCATTAAATTTGCAACAGCTTGCCTACTGACTACTTACAAGCAACCACCAGACTCAGATATGATCTTTGGTATTGTGCAAGATATGAAGCTTTCATTTGCATCCAGCTCTATCAACACTGTTGGGTTACCAGCAGTTTTGAAATACCCTGAAGATCCAAACTCCATTGATCCAGTTTTGTTGGCACATGCATACCAACATGGTGAAGTTCCTGCCATGGTAGACAAACCTGAGCTACCCATGCTTTGTAAGATCATTCCTTTGAGGAAGACAAACAAACACGCCACTTCCACATCAAAAGGTGCAGGCCAGCAGCAGCCAGCATCAACCAGAACAGTGCAGCAACAGCCTTCTTCTTCCAGTAATGGTGCTGGTGGCGCTAGTGATTGTGATCCTTTTATGTCAATGGCTAATGGTATGATGCAGTTCATGAACATGATGAAACACATGAATGGGCCCACCCAAACCACCCAAACAGCAACAGGCCATTGCTATGCCAGCTGCAGTTACACAAGCTGAGGCTTCACAGGAGGAGGATCAAGCGTCAGTGCCCCTACAGAAAAGTGGTGCTGCAATTGAAGAATCAGCGTTTGCTGCTCTGAAGGCTAGGAATGAAAACAAAAAGGTGAAGGATGAAACACAACAAGATCTAGGTAAGGATGCACCTAAGAACAATGCAAAAGCTAAGGCTAAGGCTAAAGGTAAGGCAAAAGCAAAGGCAGGAGCAAAGGCAGGAGCATCAGGTAAGCAAGGTGTCAAAAAGAGGCCAGCAGCTTCTACAACACAGGTTCCAAAGAAGCATTCTAAGCTAGCCTTGGTGGACTATGAGCCAGGTTTGCCAGATTCTGCTCTGTGGTCTGGAAGAACAAGGGAGAGTTGGATGAGCAAGCATTACCATGCTGCTAGGGGGAAAGCTTCTGCTGCTGGATATTCTGAGGCCAAAGAGATTGCCAGATTGGCACATGCCAGGGCAAAGTGCACATGGGATGAAATCTTTTTAGCTTAGTGTGATTGCTTTCGGCTTAAAGTGATGGCCATAGATCTCTGTATAGATAGGGCCTTCATTGATAGCAATTGAAGATGCAATTAAACTTTGCTTGGGGTCAAAAAAGAAATGTACATACTGCTTTCACATTAGAAACAACCAAGGCTGAATCAAATTGCTGTATACAGATCCATTTTTTCAATCCAGTTTGGCTGCATCTAAATGCAGAATACCTTGTGTCAAGCCAACTTGGCTATACATGATCATTTTTTGCTTTGTGTCAAGCCGTCTTGGCTGTACATGATGATGTTTTGCTTTGTGTCAAACCAGCTTGGCTATACATGATCATCATTTGCTTTGTGTCAAGCCATCTTGGCTTTGCATGATTATATCTTGACTTGTGTCAAGCCATCTTGGCTACCTGAGTTTTGCATATATGTTGATTACATCAGCGGTTTTTGAAGCCAAGAGAACTTTGCTGATGAAGATTTGAATCATTTTGTTTTTTGATTGAAGTCTAGAGTTTCAAGCTCAAACCTGCTGTGCATACTGTTTGTACAAATTTGATCATTTATGCCAGCTTTGTGGGTGGATTCACTGGCAGTATGCAGTGGACACCTCTGGCGCAAGAGACAGTATGATTCAGGATGGGTGGATTGGATTTTTCAATGAGTTTAGCATACTCTTCCAGGTCTTAGAAGTTCATGTTGGTGTTTGAACTTATGACTTTTCAATGTGCCAAAGCACATTGCCCTGTAGCCCAGGACTGATGTTGAAACAAGAACTCTATCATGGATTGGATGCACTGATAAAGACAGGCAGATCTATGTGAACAGGCTGTATGAGCAATATGGCCTGAAATGTAGGTGTACAATTCAAAATGGTGTGTTCACATGGAGCACCATTGGCTCAAGTGGTGACGTAGAGATGGCTGAGCCAGAAACTACACCTGAAGCTGCTTCCTCCAGCCAGACTTGACCTGAATAAACAAAATCATTCTTGTTGAAACGTCATAGGTATACATTTAAGTTAGAGCTCATCCATGCTTCAGGTCTACTTGTGTTTCAATTGAAACATGTGGCTTTGGATCCAGCAATATGAAGATGACACAATCAATGGGTTTTGGAAAAACAAGTGCTCAGCTGATTTGAGATTTGTGTGAACCAAGATGTCGTATGTTGTGGTTGCACTGCATAATACATCTGAGTCATTTGCAGGGTGGCCATAATGCAAAAGCAACCTTACTTGGGGATACATTGGAAATGGTTTTTGTTTTTTCTTGCTTACAAACAAGTTCCTCAACAAAAAACATGTGGCAATCACCATGAGTTAGGCCACACAACACTCTGACCTTGTACATAATGTCAAGCCTTCTGGCTTCATGGTCACACATCCTTGCAAAGACTTCAAGCAGTTTGCTGGCTATGTTGATTTGACACTCCATATCAAATAAAGATGTTTGCTATGTGATGCCAAGCTGAATGGTTACATTTGTTGAACATGAGTTCAAGCCTGTGGGCTTAATGATTTAGCTCTTGTAAATAATTATACTTGTACTTGAAATGAAGGCAAGCCCTTGGGCTACATATTGTGACAGGCACTGTTGGCCTCTTGATAGCTGAGCTAAAAAACCTAATATGTATGTCTGCCAAATTGCTTTCAAGAAGCTCTTTGAGTTGCAAGTTTGATGATCATTGTTTTGGCTAGACACCCACACAAATGCAACGCGCTATTTATCTTTCATGTCTATATCTATATGTATACAGACAACATATTTCTTTGTTTTGATTGAAAGCCATGGAAAGAGCTTGAGGGGCTCAGAAGAGACAACCCTCACATCAGTGCCAGTGCTTTTTCTTCACTGGTTCAGGACATTCGGTCAATGGCTTACCTGACCTATATTCAAGAAAGCACATCAAAGAGGCAAGGGATATCAAGCTCCAAGAGATGACAGCATATGGACCCCTTTTCTCCCAAGCTCCAGTGATCCACAAAGATGGCACTGAGAGGCAATTGCTGTTTGTAATTGCTTTTCCTTGTTCTTTGCCCTGTTTCAGCAGGGTGGATCATTTTCTTCATTGGTGAAGCAAACCTTGCAACTCTGTCCTTGTTCCCCAGAGAAGCCATGGGAACTTATCTTCTATTTTGACGAAATAGTTCCAGGTCAATTCCTACAGACTGATTCATCTAGGAAGATTCAGGCTGTGTATGCGTCCATCAAGGAATTTGGAGCAATAACTTTATCACATGAGGAAGCCTGGTTGCTGTGGTTGGCTAAGAGCTGGAGGCAACCATGCCACAAGTGACAGGTGTCCTGTTGCACCACCTTCTCAACCATAACCTGGTAGATCCCTCTAGTACAGGCTTTGTGGTCAAGGATGAACATGGCACTGCCCACACAATATACTTCACTCTGGGCATGATGTTGCAGGATGGGGGTGCCCACAAACAAGTCTGGTCCCTAAAAGGTGATGCTGGAAGCAAAATTTGCTGGTTTTGTAGCAATCTGTTTACAGGAATCTTCAGACATAATTGCAGAGGACAATGAACAAGTGCTGGTTGCAACCTGTTGGTCCTTGAAAGATGTAGAACAAGCCACAGATGAGGATGTACTCAGTTGTGCAAGGAGACTTGCAGAAAAGAAGGGTACTTTATCCAAAGCAGATTTTGAGCTGTGGCAGCAGGCAGTGGGTATGACATTCAACCCATATTCTTTGTTACAAAAAGATTCATTGCGAAGACATTTGAAGCCTACAAAGCAATTTGTGCATGACTACATGCACTGCTTCCTTGTGACAGGAATCTTCCAAACTGTGCTGTTTTTGACATGGAAATCTCTACAGGAAAATTTGCAAACTGATATCTACAATTCTCTGGCTACATGCCTTCAATTGTGGAAGTTACCTGCTGGCAAAGCTGCTAACCTTGCATTATGTTTTTCCAAAAAGAGGCAGAAAGCAAATTCCCTAGCTAAAAGCTTTAAGTGCACAGCCTCTGAAGCCCTGGCTCTTGCTCCCGTTTATGACTATTACTTACTCACCATGGTGATTCCACTGAATACTTGCCTCAAGCAATGCACATGCATGCTATCCTTGATTGACCTTATAGAAATGCTCCAAGCGGTTCCTCTTGGCCTGATCGCCCCTGCCACCCTGCAAACTGCTTGCCACAAATCTATTTCCAATTGTTTGGAAGCTGGACACAAGGAGCACATGGGGCCCAAATTTCATTGGGTCCTCCATTTCCCCCAGCATTTGGCCAAGCGCTCTTGTTTACCCAGTTGTTTTGTGCAAGAGAGAAAGCGCAACATGATTAAAAGACTTTGGGTTTTGAATGGTATAGATTGTCGATGTTTGTGTTTTTTTGTTGTGTCTTGGTTTTTGATTTGTTTGTTTAGGGCTGCTGCTTATTTGCTTTGGCACCCAAGGATATTGCACCAACATCAACAACACCATTGCCTTTGAAAAGAGTGTGATGTCTGAAGTGATATGCCATGATTGCATGGCAGTGCAAAAACCATTTGTTTTTCACAGAATGCAAGGCTTGCCACTGCATGCAAACCTACAAAGTTGCTGCAGCAATTGGTTGCAAAACATTTTTATTTTGAAGAGCAAGCTGAAATCACCACTTGTTTGGAAGCAAAGCTGTCACCAGTTGGCTCTTGCCAAAAAGGTGACTTTGCATTTTTAAAGGAAACTGGTTTGAAGCTTTGCCAAGTGTGGTTACATGTGGCCATGGGGCCTGATGTGTATTCTATGGTGTCAACCTGGGGGTTGTTGGAATTAGACTCAACTGGTTGCCATGGTATTTTTGTACAGGCTGAAGGTGCATATTTCATTGAAACTTCCAATTTGGCCTGTGCAGTTGCACAAATGCCATTCAAACCCAAACAGGTCAAAGTCATCATCCCCATGCAGAAGAGGTAATGGATGACCTCTTCACAACCCAAAGGATTTCTACAGAAGATGTGCAAAAAGAAATTGAATTGCTGCCAGTGCAGCTCTGTATTGCCAAAGGTGGTGTTTTGAAGGTCTTTGTATACAATACCTTTTGTAAGAGCATTGCTCTTGAACATTTGGTTGAAATTGCAAAGCATGATCAAGCCCATGGGCTGTGGATTTGTGAATGCATGTAGCCCCAAGGGCTTTTGCTGGTTGAACTGCATGTCAAAGTCAAGCCATTAGGCTTTTGCTGGTCAAACCGCATGTCAAAGTCAAGCCATTAGGCTTTTGCTGTTCAAACTGAATGTCAAAGTCAACCCGTTTTTTTTGCCTGGTCTTGACGTAAAGTTTGACGTACAGTTCAGTTCCCATTAAGCTTTTGTTGTTCAAACTGCATGCCAAAGTCAAGCCATTAGGCTTTTGCTGGTCAAACTGCATGTCAAAGTCAGGCCATTAGGCTTTTGCTATTCAAACTGCATGGTAAAGTCAAGCCATTAAGCTTTTGCTGCTCAAACTGCATGTGCGTTGCCATGTTCATGTAAACATATGTAAACATTTGGTGCTTCAAAACAGTGGCTTCCCCATGGTTTGTTTTCAGTGAAGTCAGGGGTGTAAATGTTGATTTTTTTGGTCTTGTGGATACATGTGCAGCCCTAAAGCTTGCGCAAAAATATGCATGTATTTTTGGCGCCACACAAAGACATGTAAGCCACAAGGCTGCATGTTTTTGAAGCTGCCTAAGCTTGGTGAGCCTATGGCTTTCATGCCACCTTAATGTAAACAAATAACTTCAGCCTGCTGGCTCCACAAAAGCATGATCATACCTTGTTGTTTCAAAACAAAAAACTAATTTCTGACATGTTAAATAAATGTCATCCATACCATTCAACACATATTTGATCCTATAGGGCTTTAGTATGTATACTAGCCCCCTCATTGCAAAACTTGTGGGAACCAACAGAACATGCACCAACAATCTCCACTGCAACAAAAATACAATGAGCATCAAATTCACACCCACACCACCAAAAAAAACATTTGATATCACATGTCATTCAAAAAAACACCATGGGCTAGGTATTGTTTTCAAGTCCAAGCCCTGAAGCCATCCCATGCCATGATAAAAAAAGTAAATTATTTTTTCACATTCTCATTGACTTGTTCAATGGCTAACCACTTAGCTAAATACTTAGCAACTTTGCTAAGTCATTGGCTAACTTTGCTCAGTCCTTGGTTAACCCTCGTGCTAACCATCAACATAACCACTTAGCAAAACCTGTAAACATTATCAGTTTACTCTTAACCAGTAGCAAAGTTAGCAACCCCACGGTTCATCCCAGCACTTGCTGAGTTGCACGGGATGCTTGTGGCAATAAGGCCCAAAAGTGGTGGCAATTGTGAAAAGCCACGGGAACAAGGGGAGTACAGTCATGGTCCCCTATCATGAGCGACTTCCCCAAAAGCTTCGCAGGTGGCCCTGGAGCACTTTCCACTACCAATGCATCTGCCCCAAAGCGTGCAAAAAAGTCACATCCCCCCAATTGTCAGCAAGGCGAAGTCGAGACAACCACTTTTCAAAAGTGGTATGCTGGATCAGTTCCACCAATTCCTGGAAAGACCAGCCTCCCCACAGCTTCTCGTGTTTATGCTTGCTTGCCCAGTCGCAGATTGAGCCTTTTCCTAGGGAGAGATTTCTTTTAGGATGGAAACTTCTGCCTCTGGCTTGCCCGGTTGATGATAGTGATTCTCATGACGTGCCTGAATGTTATGTCGAATGGTGCGGCTCGATGGTTCGGTTGTTTGGGGTCTAATCTCATGTATAGGTGTAGGCAAATACTAGGCCGCACTCCATGAGCATGCACGTTTCTTCGAACCAAGGATTTCTTCAGAGGAATCCCCAATCTTTTTGGATTTTCCAGTGTTCGCCCACGCGGGCCATGCGTGACCACCGTTTGTTTTCCCAAAACACTTCCAGTACCATACATATTCGGGCAGAAATAACGTATATATTCGAATTTTGAGAAAAATTGCTGCCAACAGAGGAGCCAAGGCACTTTTGCGCGACCGGCAGATTATTTCAAGCAGCCTGGCTATCACATCGCTGTACATGTACGCCGTGGTGATGTAGGTAGTGGCAACTACAAATTCGCCGATGATCAAATTTACATCAACGTGGCACGCACCGTCCAGGCACGTGGTCGGTGTCCGTCTAGCCTAACATCAAAAGAATCTTGGTTCTTAATTGGGGTTACCTGACAAATTGGCTCCACATAAGTAGTATCGCACGAGGCGGCGGCAGAAGTTTCCATAATAGGAAACCTATAGGAGAGATTGTTTGTTGTGAATCATGGATGCGAGATCAAAGACATGACAAAGTGTCCAAGCTAGCTGACTCATTGATCAACTGATTGATTAACAGACGAACAGACTAATTGATTTACTGAGCTACAGGCTGAATTACATGTGAATTGCAGATTTGAAACTTGAAGCCAAATCCAGAACGGCAATGGTCAACGTCAACAGGGGGTCATTCATCAGAGCTACGAGCCTTCCCATTTAGCAATCCATCTAGATAATTGACTAACTGACGAACTGACGAAAGGACTAACTGACCAGCTAGCTATAACTGATGAATCGATTGACGGATTAACCGACTGTCTGGCTAGTTGACTAACTGACTAATTATAAAACTGACAAACTACCTCACTGGCTAACTGACTTTTTGATTGATTAATTGATGAACCAACTAGCTAACTAACTGACTACCTGACGACTTGACTACTTGACTAACTGATTGATTCACGTACTGACTGATTGATTAAATGAATGAGTATCAATCTAAAGCTATCTATCTCTTCTGTCGGAAACCCTGTCAACATCCGAAGCTCCAAAAAAGTCCCAAAAAGGAGGTGTTTTTCAGATTTTGACTTACTAATGTGGTTCAAAAGTAGGTGTTTTGCAGATTTTGACTTTCAAATGTGTTTAGAGCCAGCGTGCAATTTTTTGGCATTTGGGATTTGGAGCTGAGGTGCTTTGCGCATTTTGACTTGCAAATGTGCTTCCTGCCACAGCGGCGTGCTATTTTTGGACATCGGCGCAGCAAAAATTGCTTTGGAGCTGAGGTGTTTTGTACGTTTTGACTTACAGATTGGGCTCAAGTAACTTGAGGCACTTAATCTTACCTGAAGGAACTTGAGGAACTTTCAACATAAGCAGGAATAAGGAAGAATTTTTATATTTTGAAATAGCTCAGAATATTTTTGAAAAATAGAATTATTTTAGTAAGAAATATGTAAGAATAAGTAGAAATAGGCAGATTCTAGATAAAACATGAAATCAATAAAAAACAAGTTGGCATAAAGTATACTGCAGTAAATCGTCAATGTGAATGATTTGTCAAACAAGGCGCTTTGTCGCCAAAGCTCCAAGGAATTAGAAACGGAGACCCCTTGGAACAGACCCCCCCAAAAAAATACGGGAAAGGATGGTTCTAGGGGCAGTATGGTTGTATGTTGGTCGTTTTGCTTTTCTATCACTTTTTTATTCAATTTCGTAGGTGCTGATGTTTTTACTGATTTTGGTTCAGGGGTCATTTTACCCGAAATGTTTCACCTAGTGTTTTTAGAATTCTATGGGGTAAGGGATTGTTGAGGTATGTTTCTTTTTAAGAAATTTATCAAAATATATTTTGGACCCTGCCCTGTAAGAATCGAAAAATGGGTTGCAACACATAACTGTCACAACTGAATCCCCAAAAAGACCACCAGAACTATTGACCTCAAATCAAGCCTGATCATCCAGCTCCATCTTCAAATCTGTCTTCAAAGCAGGCCTTTCTCGTGCTCCTTTTGGTGCTCTCATTGCGCTTTTTTTTCCTTTTTCTCGTGCTCTTTCTCGTGTTTTTTCTGGTGCTTTTTCTCGTGCTCTTTCTCGTGCTCTTTCTCGTGCTTTTTCTGGTGCTCTTTCTCGTGCTTTTTCTCGTGCTCTTTCTCGTGCTTTTTCTCGTGCTTTTTCTCGTGCTCTTTCTCGTGCTTTTTCTCGTGCT
>DF243535.1:0-38269 GCA_000507305.1 Breviolum minutum Mf 1.05b.01 | reverse complement strand
GCTCCTGTTTTTGAGTGTTTTGGAAAAGGTTTGATAGGGGCACGTGAGGATCCCTTCTCATGAATGCCAATATCCTCAAACTATTTGCATTCATCAGGTTACTTCAGCAGGCTACTGCGTATTTCTTGACCAAAGTGGTGGTTAGATGTGGCGCAGCATAGTTTTCCAGGCTCGTTGGACCTACTTGTTGGCATAGGCATACACTGCCTTGACTGACTTGGCATTCCAATGGCACAGGATTGTTTGCATAGCCGTAGCCGCCTTTTGTCACAAACGATTTTGCAGTCGGCTTGGTAAAGGTGGAAAAGACATGCTGGGAGTTGTAAGATTCATACTGAATTCCTGCGATACTTTCAGCAGTCCCAAAGCCAGTGCAGGAATAGAGACAAGAGATAGAGGTAGAGATAGATACAGATATAGGTGTTGACATTGATATTGATATGGATAGGGACGTGGATATGGGTGTGGAGATGGAGATAGAGACAAAGATCAACATCGACATAAACATAGCGATAGACGGAGAGAGAGGCCGAGACAGAAATCGAGATAGAGATAGAGGTATAGAAATAGATATGTATACATAAAAAGGTAGAGGCAGAGATAGAGATAGTTACAAAGATGATCCAAATAGAAACGGAGAAAACGAGAAAAGCCCAGAGGTAAAGAGGGAGGCAAAGAAATAGACAGAGAGACATGGAGAAGCAGGCAAAGAGAGAGAGAGAGAGAGATAGATAGATAGATAGATAGATAGATAGATAGATAGATAGATAGATAATGGTGGAGAGGTACAGGAAGAGATAGGAAGATGGAGACAGATAAATAGATGGATGGATAGAGAGATAGATGAATGGATGGATGGATTGAAGGAAGGAAGGATAGATTGTCAGATGGGTAGGTGTGTAGATAGGTGTGTGTAAAGGTAAATGAGCACCGCAGATGGGTAGATAGATAGTATTATAAAGAGATAGGGGATAGATAGCGAGAGATGGAGAGATAGAGTACAGTGTCATGCAGGTGAAGCTGAGGTATAGATGTAGACATACTGTACATATTGCAAAAAAAAATGTATGCAATTTCAATGTCATCCCATTTGGCTACAAAACAGGGAGACTATGTTGCACTGCGAGCGCCGCCCTGTGAACTTGAATGATCCACTTTCTTGGCCAGGCAGCCATTGCACGCCAATCGGCACTTGCTGCTCGCGCGTGGGAAGACTTTGGCAGCACCATTGCAGAGGAGCTTAATGTCATTATGTCATTATGTGTTACAGTGTCATCCTCACGTGCTGGAAGAATTGATAAGTTGTCGCTGATGCCTCGGTGTGAACTTACCCACCCCTTCAAATGTGTGACGACATGGGTCCTTGCATGTATCCATAGACTCAGTGACCAAGCGTGACAAGCAGCATTAACATTAACAGAAAAAAAATGGAAGCACCTCTAGCTGGCATTTCTTTCCCGATTTCCAACTGCACAGCCCTGTTGTAGGAAGGATCTCAAGAACCTGACTCTTGCAATAGTCAGCTGGGGGATACCTTCCATGCAGCCTCCCAGATCCTGTTGTATCTTGGCAGAACAGGTACAGGTGGGGGTCTGGGTTGCCCGGTTTGAACGTTTGTGAGGCTCACGCCATCAATGGATTTCAGCAAGTGCATATTGTCACACAGGAAAGTCTTGGTGTACACACATACACATGTGCAATGCAGGAATTCGGAATTCATGCGTGATTCGTTGGCTTTGAGTTTGTGGAAGGATCAGATTTCCACCAGTCAGCCACCACCCTGTGTCCAAGTGAGGCCCCTGGACGTTGTATGGCTGGCCCTTGCGGTGCTGGCAGTGCTGGTGGTACTTTTATGCACTCAACAACTTGGACTTCACGTTGATGGAAGCTCAGGTCGGTGTGCTGGATGATTTCGACACATCAAATCTTTTTTTCTGTGACTGAGAAGGTTGAATGAACGTGTAGGCGGCGTGTCTTTCGTAAGTCTCGTTGCTTGAAGTTAATAAATTTCAGAAGTGGGCAGTTTTCAAATTTGTCAGACAGCGAAAGTAACGGAGTAGGTAGGGACTTTGACCACTTGGACCTGCCTGTTTTGTCAGTCCGCTGGACAACGCTGCGAGGACCAGAGAAGTTTCCAGGCACCCAGTGGTACAGAGCCGGCTTTTCTTCCCTGACTAGCCATGCAGCTGGCATCGTTGGCTTTGTCGGATTTCAGAAGATCGTGGTGGCAAGGTTTGGGTGGTCCAAAGATGTGGAAGGTCAAAACATGTTGAAGGTCAACTCATGAATCTCATATTGAGCAACCTCTGGATACCCCAAAAATGTTGTTTTTTTTCCAGAACCCGAAGGACACCTGTTGTGGCACGGGTCGTTGAAGGTGCCCAAACATGTTCTACCCTTTCTGGGCCAGGATTGTTGCTCTCAGCGACACCGACACCTGTGACTTGTGGTCTTTGCACAACTTCCTCTTGTACACAACTCTAGCTTTATCCGTGGTGGCTGTTTCTGCCAGCTTTGTGTGGCGGCCTCAGCCACATGGGGGTTATATACGAGGGCTCATATGGCAGAAATTCTACATCGAAGTTGGAGTTTGGCTTTTCTTTCTCTCTTTAACTTCTGTGTCTATGTAGCTTTCCTGCTGAATTTTTGCTTTCCATTCGTTTTTTCTTTCTTTCTTCCTTTCTTTTCTTGCTTTCTCTTCCCCCCGTCGCTCTCATTCAACACAGATAGAGACTGCAAGGAGTGACTGACGGCCGTCACCCTTTTTCCATCCCTTTCCCGGTTTCTGGTTTCGTCCAAAGATTTTCTCCGAGATCATTCCAATTCGCAAGAGGTTCCTTGGCGTGGACTACGCTCGGCGCCTAGCAATTGATGCAGCCAAGCAGAAGGGATTTCGACTTGTGCTAAAGGCCAAGAAGCTGGAGAATACAGGCATGGCAGAACTGGCAAGCAACATGTGCTCCTGAAATCTCCAATTGTTTGTAGCAAGAAGTCAAATCAACAGAAACATGTTGGACAAATTGCTCGATCCCAGGAGAAAGTAAACTAGGAACCTATCGTCTTCACATCCAAGTATCGAAGCGTGAAAATTTGTTCACCTCAGCTGAAATGATGATAATGCAGCTTGTCACAAACAATGATACAATGATGCATATGTATAGTATTTATGGTTAGAAAATATATCCAAAATTCAAGATTCAAGATGTGCAAAAAATGATACCCTGACAATTACCATCAACAATATGGCACATACTCACAAACTGTCATGTGCTAGACATTTTCATCCTAGATCCACTCGTACACCTGTTGCTCGCCTTTGAAGGGATCGGCTTGGCGATCATTGCCTTGGGTGGACTCATGGTTTTGCTTTACGCGCTGGTGATCCTCAAAGAGGCCAGCCAACAGAAAAAACACATCGACCACAAGTGGCTGCTTCTGGATACAGTGGCTGGGCACTGTTTGCAATTCTGATACTGTCAGCCTATGGTCACTGTTGCCTTCTGTTTGATCATACCTATCATAAGTCCTGTTAAACGTTGTAAGTCTCGAAGATGTGGGAAATCTTGTGCGTGTGGATCAGTCTTAGATCTCGTGGATCAAATGTGCCAAGTCATGATGGTATCGAACATACACATCGTCACACAAATGTAGAAAGAAAACAACGTATCAGTCTGGGATTGCTTCAACGGCCAAGTAGACAAATAGAGCTGATGAGTGTTTTTTTCAAACGTTCAATATGCGATAGTTGAAGCTACAAAGAAGAACTGTGTATGTTCGTGATGTCTGTATTCGCAACTGTTTGAGCCACGGTGAATCCTGCAATCCAGACCAAGCTGTGGATGCGTTGAGGTATGTGGTGGTGGCACAGTGTTGCTCTTTTACCTCAACCTCCGTGGCTTCACGTCGGTTTCAGAGCACTTTTTTTTTGGTCCTGCTGTACTTTCCCAAAAAGATCATGGAATGATCTGACATGATGGGTTTAGGATTCAATAGTTTAATCACGGCCCATAGAGTAAAGCCATCGGATCGTCTAGGCATAAAGTTCTTAGATATAAGGTGTTCATATACGCAGATCTTGACATGGTCCACTGAGCAGTTTGGAAAAAATGCAGTACTCTTTTTGTGGATTTGATCGCAAACGAGATTATTTAAGATCATTTAAGTATGATTGTGGAATGAACCACGAGTTGCCCCAATAGTGCAGTCTCGGTGATTGCGGTATCGAGCCCTTGGAAGTTTGAACATATTGATACTGTAGATATTGTCGTCACCCAGACAGTCAGCCGCATTTGGCATTTCGGAGTTCCTTGTTGTTCTGCCAGGTGGCTTATACCAATCACCGAAAGTGCAGTTTGATGCCACCTGTCATGAAGCCGATAAACGCATCACCCTCGAAGACTTCTTGGAGATGCACTCAGTCACAGTTCGCGAAGGCCCCAGTTCACTAGCCACCTTCCTGGAGCGAGTTGCTGGAAGCTTGGCGATTTTGGACTATGGCGTTGACCCCTTTTGAAGATGCCAAACACGTTATCAATCGGCTATCACGGCTTATCGATAATTGGAATAATTCTTGGTATACATACCATAGAAATGCACACCCAAATATTGTTTTCAGACTGTAGACATTTATTTCTTACAATGGAATGAATTGTCGGAGCATGAGGAGAAGATTTGGCATTGCTTGCGACTAGGGGCACTCGTCGTGCGATTTTGCCCAGCCAGCGCTGGGCGCCTTTGGTGCACGTCGTTTGTGGCCTTTTGTTGCTTGGGGCATTTCCACTTGTGGTGCACTTGGGGGCCAACTCACTATTTGCCAAGCCCAAGCTGGAGGGTCTGACGCTTTGCTCAAAAGCTGAAGTTGTGGGCTGGGACTGGCAAGTAAGAGTCATATGATTCAACGCCTCCACGACCAAAACTGTTCCCGTATTCTTCACTCTTGACACCTTTTTCTCTTACATGCGCTGAGGATGCCGCTGCTTTTACTAACTTGGTCATCCAGGAAAAATGGCACGAGCACAAGAAAAGACAAGTTTAGAATCAAAAATACAATACAATACTTATTTCGAACTTAGGATCAAAAACGTCTTATTTACCAGGTCTTGTCGTCTTCCTGCTCCTCCTGGTCAGCGTCTTGCTCTACTCGTCCTCCTGGTTAGGATATCGTCTCGTTGTCTTGGCCGGTTCTCCTGGTCTGCATACAGCTCTATATACATTGCTTTGGCATGCACTTGTGTGCGAGAGTGTGTATGTGCGGACGCATACAGTACATGCGTATGTGTGGTTCCTCTTAGTCTTAGTGCTTCCCGGCTCGTGCCTCTTCATGTATTTTCATTGTGTGATCAAGATGCAATGTAATTTTTCATTTGGAGGCAAACGTGGATTGCCAGGTGGAGGTCTCATGATGTGTTTGCTGCAGCCAAAATGTTTCATGTACAGTAGATGTAGTGCCAAATGCAGAAGCTCGAAGCTGTCCTCCCGGCCGCGGGAACAAGTTGTCCGGGTCAGATTATGCATTATGCAGACAGGACAGGACTTTTGTTGATCTGTTTTATGGCAGCTGAGAAAAAAGGACGAGTTTTTAGCAACATGGCTTTCCTTCTATTCTAGCCCAACCAAGTCTTTCGGATTATGCTCCGGACTCAGGAAAGCTTTGACTGGGACTGTGCTGGAAATTTCTGAAACTTGGCTGAATGTGAGACCGTGGCTGGGAAAGTACATCATCATAAATTTTGCTTGAATTGGCGGCTAGACTGGAAGGTCTCAACATATCGCAATTGGTTGCCCGAGTGGCATGTGTAGTCACATGGACGTTTTCTGTTCTGATGTTTGCTTGGCAAGCTTTTCAGACCCATATCACGCGCCTTAATGATGTGTTCGGGCCCACATAGTCGAAACAAATCAAATAGCACCTGGCCACAAAACATGCTTTACACTGGCCCCCATTTTTTTCCTGGAACGTCCTTCAAGGATGCACTAGCTTAATTTGAGTCAACACGACTAGCTTTCAGACTGCGAATTTGGGTTTGTTCTCGACACAAATCATGTGATTGAAACAAACATGCGTGCACTTCTACGTAAAGAAAGACAGACACACCCAAGTGTTCCCAATTCCCCTGCCACTATCCCAATAATCATTGATCGATCTTTGATGTCAGGAGTCCAGTGATGGGTCGGATCTTTGGTTTTGGAGCACTCCAACTTCGAAGCGTTTTTTGTTTCTAAACTCCGAAGCTGCCAAGTTGCAAGTAACCCCAACCTATCAACAGACCTCGAGACTTGGCGGCTGTGGAAAATGTTTTTGTGATGGGTGTTGCGCTGCACGAGGGGCCAGTACCTCATAATCTTCGCATTTAATGACTTGATGATTCGATTGGCGAGTGCCGCTTCGTGTGGTTCAGGAGGTTCGGTAAGTATCATACCGTCATACCACAAAGCCTTGCGCGACTCAGGAGAATAGAATTGTGCTGCCCATCACTTCCAACCGATTGCGAGCGGGAGCGTTTGAATCATTCCCTGATCAAGTTCTTCAAAGAGCCTGTTGTGCTCTCAGTTCCTTACAGCACCGTGGCCGAAATTAATTGGCAGCAAACATCACAGCGAGAAACAGAGAGCACACGTCTCCTATGGTAGGTTTCTGGATGTTGCAGGTGGGCACTTGCGTCCTCAAGTTTTCACCCCAGACCCTGCATGAACATGACCCCAGACCGTGCAGAGGCAGCAATTCTCCAGAGGACTGCAAGTTGACTTTGCATGGATTGAGCAGCCGGTCTGAGACCACCTTCGAAATCAGGATTGAGTCGAAGGTTCAGCATCACTTGCAGCTTGGCTCATAAATGCAAATAAATCATGTTGTTGATATGTGTTGATAAAAGAAATTTGTTCTGACAAACTGGCTGAACATCATTGATCACAAGGATGACACGGATATCCCTAATGGTGTAAGGACTTCTTGCTGTTTTATAGGCTCACCCGCTGTTGCTGACCGCAATTGGGGCACGAACATCCGCAAAGCCCCAGGCATGTGCATGCGACATACTCTTGCATGTTGAGATGTTGCTAATAAACCCAGAAAGGGTTGCCTAGGCTGTTTTTGATTTTTGAGTAGGGTTGACCCACAGATATCTTGGTTGTCCGATGACTCGATGGTTTGCAATGCCTTAAGTAGTCTTTTATTGCTTGACTCTGCTTGACCTTTGGATACCAAGAGACACTGCGGTGGACAAGGAAATCATATCCACTGCGATCACTACCCTCCGCTCCAGCGAGGTGTGATTGCTCATTGGAGGGCTGTCTTTGTTGCGGCGGCTTCCATGGGGAGCTGAAGTTTTCAAACTTGAGCAAAAACTTGAGCAAATTGGGTCTGAATCAGTCCTCCGAACTTTTGCGCAACGTTTGCAAGAACGCATCTTGCGCATCGGTCAACAACACCAATGGCAAGAAACTCGGTGCAGGAATTAGTGAAAAACGATGTATTTATGTGGAAGTGTCCTGCAGTAAAGTGGCAAGGATCATCAGGAGTCTTGCAGTGTGAATTTCCAATCTCCAGGCATTTGCAAAAGACCGGAAGAGTTTCTGTAGCCATTGAGGATCTCATGTTTGGTCGACTACACCCAAATAGCCAAGTGTCTACCGCAATGCAGCAGATAGAAGTTCACACGCAGACAGTACATAGATAAGCAAACAAGGAAAAATAGACGCATATATTACATGATGTACCGATGACTGATGGAGGGACGACAAAAGTATATACATCAACGATTTAAAGTAGTAAGATAGAAATGCAGGAGTTAAAGAAAGATGGATATATAACAGACAAGATAGGATACGATAAGATTAGATGGGTAGATAAGAAAATAGGTAGATAGGTAGATTGGTAGATTGGTAGATTGGTAGATAGGTGATAGGCAAATAGGTGGACAAGCAGGAAGGTGGTGGATAGGCAGATAGATGGTGGATACGTAGTGCAGCTGCTGTTGGTAAACGAATCCAAGGAGTGGCACCGAGTGTGCTTGTGGTACGGGCTATGTCGGTAAGATCTCCTGGGATGGCCCTGATCCGAAGGGCCCTTGCACCGCAGCAGAGTGCAATTTCCACGGTTCCAACAATTTCTCTGGTCCCAAGTGTGGTTGTGCAAATGGCTTTGAGGGCAAACCGCACTGGAACAACGGTACCTGGACAGGAAATTGCCGTCCCGCAAAGTGTACAGTGGAAAACGCCGGAGGACAAGGGTTGGAATGCCAGTGCAAAGATGGGTTCCAGGGCAGTATTGGTTGGAGCGGACCAAATGCCACTGGCAGCTGTGAACCGGCATCTTGTGACAGCATCAGCAATAGCATTGGCAGCAATGGCACTTGTCAGTGTGCGAATGGCTTCGCAGGTGAGATTTCATGGGATGGGGCAACTCCATTGGGGAACTGCACACCTGCCCCATGCGAGAACATCCAGAATTCCAACGGACAGCCAGGTCTCAGCTGCAAGTGTGAGGATGGCTTTGCTGGAGACATCAAATGGGAGGGTGACCAGGCCAGAGGGGAATGCAAACCTGCTTCATGTACAGTTGAAAATTCAACACTGGAGCCTGGGTTAGAATGCAAATGCAACAATGGCTTCGTGGGCGACATCACGTGGTCTGGCTCTGTTTGTCAGGGCCATTGCGAACCAGCGCCATGCAATGTAGAAAACTCTACCAAGGCGTCAGGACATCAGTGCGCATGCAATCAGACTGCATTTTGTTTTGATGTGAACAACTAAGATATGCACCCAAGAGCTTGTAGACACAGTTTGTTTGACGTTTGCGATTTTCCGTGTCGTTGTTTCTTTTTTGAGAGTTTGATTTTGCATAACGTAACTCAAGGTGGTAATCTTTAAGGCTTCCGGCCTGAGGTCAATAATGCACAAATGTTTGATCACAGGTGGTCAACATGTCCTTTGGGTTGGATATCGATTCCTTTCGACGCTGGAACCTAGGCCTTTACAAGTATGAAGGTCGCATCTTTTGGGACGGACCCAATGCGAGCGGCACCTGCTCACCAGTGGCGTGTTTGGGTGATCGCCTAAATGGCATGCCCGGACCTGAATGCCAATGCGCGGATGGCTATGCTGGTGAGCCCCACTACAAACCGCCGGAGCCACACATTTATAGCTATACTGGCTATACTTATGCAAGTTTCTCTAGTGGGACCTGTGAGCCAGCTGAGTGCAAGATTCCCAACTCCACCGGCGACGGCATCGATTGTGGATGTGCTTCCATGTTTGTAGGCAAGATCTCGTGGCAAGGTGCCGTTGCACACGGCGAATGCAAACCAGCCCCGTGTGATATCCCAAATTCCAACCAGAAACCTGGACCGGACTGCAAGTGCCTTTATGGCTATGAAGGTGTGGTCTACAAGTCTAGCTGGGAAAAAGAAATGGAAGGTTACTGCAGTGCTTTGCCTTGTTATGGGAAGTTTTCGAACCAAAAGAGTGGCCCTGACTGTGCTTGTGCTGATGGCTACAACGGAACCGTGGTTCAGAGGAGCCAAGTTAACGGCTATTATGATGAGGAGTATCTGGCGGCAGAGAAGTGTTTACCAGCGGCCTGTGATGTGGACGGCAGCACTGGAGATGGTTTGGAATGCCGTTGCCGTGATGGTTTTCAAGGTCAAATCCTGTGGGAAGGGCCTAGAGCAACGGGAAGTTGCAGGCCTGCACCGTGCTCGGTAGCAAATTCCAACCATGAGAAAGGTGCAGATTGCAAATGCTTAGACGGATATGATGGCAGCAACTTGGACTTTCATGTAGTTGCTGCTACATCTTTTCTGTCTGAGGCCATGTTGGATCATACATGCTGTTCACGACAGTCAGGGAAATAAAGGTGGTACTGTATCCCCAACAGCTAAAGGCCGCCAAACGAAAGTGCAAAAATACACACTACACTAATCCATTCAAGATCTTTCATCACATCCTGAAATTTGTGCCACACTGGGCACCAAGAATCAACTTTTCCCTTCTGGCGGGCTCACACGACAGCCTTGCTAAGAAGTACCATTGCGGTGTGTGTTGTTGGGGACCTATGAGTGGGACCCTAGCTCTTTTGGTCAAGGGTGATCACAGTACTGTACTATTAAGCATCCCTACTTGTTTCCGCTGATTGTAGATTGAACACCCAAAGGCAGTGCCAGCTAACAGCGAACATTTCTAGGCAATAGTGAACAGGGTGTACGTTCTGTCATTTCCTTCAGCCCAGGTATTGCCTGGGAGGGTGATGTTCCTGTTGGCACTTGCACAGCTTCACCATGCACAGTCAAGAATTCAGACTTCGCAGCAGGTCCCTATTGCCGTTGCCTTATGGGCTTCTATGGTAATATTACATGGAAAGGGAACCAGTCCAAAGGTCAATGCCTCTCCACTCCAGATTGCTCGCAGAACATCGCCCACGCAACATCTTTGGCCTCCGACGTGCGTGATTCTGACGGTAAGCTATGTCGTGCTGGGGAATGGCTCGTGTCTCTTAATTTGCTTAGAAACTCATATTATGACTTATATGCTCTGCTTTTGTTATTTGTGCCAATGCAAACACGTTTCAAGGTTGCAAGTCTGATGTAGTTATCACATATCGGCATTCTGAAGTCCATTGTGTTCCTTTACTCTGGTGGATGGGGTATGTAAAAGGCATCCGATGGCTTCCGATGTGTAAGACCAGCACTTTAGCAGTGTTTAAATCCTTTGCCCTGATGGCTGGTTTAAGATCGGGGTGGGGCTTCCATTGGTGGATTCATCATGAGAGATTTTCCACCGTTTTGCCAACCATGCAAAGCAGATCAGTCGCCAACCAAACGGAAAACTGGGGTCGCGGCGTCAGTTGCAAATGGAAACAACTGCCATCACCTTTGCTT
The DNA here is from genome assembly GCA_000507305.1 of Breviolum minutum Mf 1.05b.01. Classification (NCBI taxonomy): domain Eukaryota; class Dinophyceae; order Suessiales; family Symbiodiniaceae; genus Breviolum; species Breviolum minutum. Next base: position 27,395 of record DF243535.1, on the reverse strand, counting down.
GCAGGTTTTCCATGGATACGCGTGCAAAAACTTTTCAATTTCGTGGACTTCAGCACACTCAGTAGAGCCAGGAAGGTGCAAAGTTGGGGATTTGCATTTGAAAAAAAATCAAAAAAGATACACAATCTTTTTGCTGCACAGCGAAGGAAGGGAGTGAGGAAAGAAGGACGGAAGAAAGGGAGGACGGAAGGACGGAAGGAAGAACGCAATGAATCTGCGTGCAATTGCATGTTTCATTTCAACCTTCAACGAAAAGAGCCAGGATCGCATGAAATGTCGGGCAGGACGACACTGGTCCGTTGTAACTCGAGGATTCGTTTTGCGTTTCATTCCTGCCAACGCTTCAATGAAAGCCCTGATGCTAGGTGTGACTGGTGGTGGAGTGACGCAGCTTGCGGCCAAACACCAATGAACGAATCGCTTTTGACAGTGCCTTTGCCATCGGCTTGTTCATTTCAACCAGCACAGCCCAGGCAGGGTGCAGGCATTGGTTTGAACAGCATGGAAACGATCTAAGGACGTGCTAGCTTGCGAACAATGTTCACAGCCCTTCTGATATTCCACAATATTGGATTTGTTGCTAAAGATTCCTAGGGTATAATCCCCACCCTTTTGCAAACGAAATGGCAGGAAAGGCGCAATATATTTTCTACTGTTTGCACAGTTTTTGAAAGGCTTGATGCAAACTTGGTTTGAGTTGGCTTGGAAGTTGGCTTTTTGTTCTGGGGATGAACAGATTCTAGCGAGTTGCATTTTGATGCTGAACCCTGGTGTAGGTGCGACTCCAACATCAGCTACATTATCACACGCACTGGCGAGTTCGATTGCCCCAATCCGCATGGCAATAAACCTATGTTGTTGAGTGGCTCACATCTCGTGGAGTTTCAAGGTCGGCAGTGTGGGTACGTTCCTTTGCTTTCAGAAACTTGTGGGGACGGGGATGGATTGTCCCACGTGGGCTGGCTGCATGTAGTTTGCACATGAATCATAGTTATACAATTAGTTAACAAAGAATTGGGTTCCAAGGTACTAAAAAAACAAAAGGCCCAACACCAGATGAGGAGAGGCTACCGTCAATTCCATAAGCGGAAAAAGTCTTAGATTGGATTTTCTTTTTGCGTCCATGTTTTTGGTTAGCATCTTGATCTTTCTCTCAGCTGGCACACAAAATTCCTAAGGACCTCATTTTATGGGAGTCTGTGAAGGTCCTGAACTTTCCTTCGTGCATGTGGAGTTTCCGGTCGACCTGCGGCAAAAGATTTCCCAAAGTACATCTGCCCAGAACATGTAGAAATGTAGCTCAGCCTGCCACTTTTGAGTTATTTGCTGAAGTATCACCAGTGTTCATAGTGCCGTTGAATTTCACCGTGAAGTTCTTCGATGACGGCTGGTACTCTTTCGAAGGCCCTGGGGAAGTGCAAAATTGAAAAATGTGGCCGACCTGAGCATCGAAATAGTTTTTCATTTGTACAGACAATAAATATCAATAAATATTTTCACTTTAAGCATGTAACTGTATTTTCCACCTCAAGCTCTATGGATGTTTGATGTCATCCTGAAGGGTCTGTCCTTTGCTTCAGAAGCCTCTCGCACCAACTGGTTTGGCCTGGGCTGCCCTCTCTTCTGCACCCAGCCATCCTATTCCGTCATTGCCTTGACTTTCATCCTCGGCTTTGGACTTGGTGCTGGCCTCACCTCCTATCTTGCTTGGACTTACCTTCTGTCTTCCCTGCCATTGGCTCCTGAACCCCGTGTGGATTTTCGCTCCTCATCTCATCACTCGGTTCTGTCCGAGTCCTTGAATGAGCCTGCCTTCCACTCACGGCGCAGGAACCATCGAGCTTATGTGCCGCATACGTGGACTTGAGGTTTCCATATCTGGCCCAGCGTCTGAGGCAACTGATCTTCTTCGTCACGTCACAAATTGGTCTGGGCAGCGGGATCACCTGCTCTAATTCTTTTGAGTTCGTGGACCCTCAGCCTCAGCCTTTATCTTCTGTGCCTGTGGGTGAGACTCGTGATCAGATTGAAGCAAGCTTCCCAGCTTGCCCTTCTTTGTGGTTTGGAAAGGCCAAGAGACTTTGTGGATCAGCCCTAACAGGGCTTTGGGCAGCGGCAGTGCTTCAAGGAAGGATTGCTACACTGAATCGGAGCTCTACTTTGGATTTTGCGCTCTCGTTTCTACGCTGTGCTTCGGGCTGACAGGTTGCGTGAACCCACACTTATCCTTTCGGCTCATTCCTACTTCCAGGCAGTTGGTGACCTCAAGACCTCAACTTCGATCTTTCACGCCTTCCCATCAGAGCTGGAGGCAACTATCTTCTTCGACGCTGCTGGCGTCGACCACTTTGAGAAGGAACAATGATCCATCCACCATCTCTGGAGGATCTGGAAGGTGGGCAAGAGCTCACTTTCGAATCTTTGGAATGCTTGACAGATGTGGTGGAGCTCTGTCTGTTCGTCAGCGGTTCGCTGGAAGAGTTGGATGGTCGAGCCGAAGTGGCAGCTTTGGTGATAATTATAAAAAGAGGCGGGAGGCCCTTTTGTTAGCACTTCTGCTGGGACACTTAGGTGTTGGAGCAAGGCAACAACCTAACCTTTGGACCCTCTACAGCCGTGAGGCTGCGTGGAGGGATTTTAGATGGCTTTCGAAGAGATCAACTTATGGCTTTGCAGAAGACAAGCCCTACGTGCTTCCTTCCTCAGAAGCCCTTGTCACAACCGCGCTGGAATGGGTGGAGTCTGCAGAGCAAGAGCGCATGGGTTTCTACTCAGCAGAGTCAGCATTAGAGGAGCAGGGCTATGTGGAGCCCCAGTCAAAAGCAAAGGCTCAAAACCAAAGGCTCGTCCAAAGAAGCCTGCCAAAAAGGTTGCTCCTTCTTGACAAGGTGGTGCAAAAACCGGGGACAAGCCCAACAAGGCCACGGCTGCCTCTTTTGCAGCAGACCTGCAGCAGGTGCTACAGTCATTGCCCAAGTTGGACGAGGTGGCAGAGATTGGTAAGACGCCTTCAGTTATCACGGCCTCTCAGCCGTTCCCTGGACTTTGGAATGAGTGCACCCTGAGCTTCGAACAGCTGCAGAGGGAGATTTAGCAATTCTGACACTTCAGAGGCATGTTAGAAATGGAAAAGCCAGAGGCCGTGACTGGTCAGAGTCAGTCGCCAGATCTTGCTGCAGCGGTGCTAGCGCAGTCACAGGCGCTTACAGCTCTGGTATCTCAGATCTCCTCAATGGAAAAATCTTGCAGGAAGCTCTTCAAGCACCGATACATTTTGCGCCTCAGTGCTGCAACCAATGGCCAGGAGGATGCATCCTTCGCTGCCGGCAGAGACAGGTCCTGCGGTGTGTTTCCACGAGGTGTTTCTGGAGCGAAGTATTTCGAACGCTTTGGTGGCTATGCCCGGCAACAGGAACTTGTAATGCTGCAGTTTCAGGTCATGTCAATTTTCGATCATCTGCTAGTGGATCCGAGACGGAGTAGGCTTTAGTTGTCACTCTGGAGCAAATGGCGATGGATGGATGTTGCGGCAGTCTTGAGCTTGCAAGAGGACGCGCCGAGTTCAATCTTCACAAATCGCCAAACCCTCACAGTACCTCGACGTCAAGAGCCTTTGCACCACTTGCAGACCAGCGGTGGATTGCATACTTGCGAGACATGGACGCGCTTGCAGCGAAGAGATTGGGGGTTCATCCCAGGACCCAAACCTTCAGGAACTTCGTCAGATCCAACTCCGATCTGAAAGAAAGCTCCAAAAGCACACAATCGAGCCAGGGGCAGAGATCGACGTGCGAACCAGACGTCCCAGGCGAAGGAAGAGGAGCAACCCCTACAGCAGTTCCCTATGATGAGTCTGAGGGTTGCTTTGCTTTCCTAGATGGCTTTGCAGGGCACGTTCTTCTTTTGTATGGAATTTGAAGAGATCTTTTACAGCAGGGTGGTGTAGTTCTTGTACACCTTCCACGACGTTCCCGCTACCTGCCCCTCATCCAGGATGTTTTGGTAGTAGTGGCCCTGGATTGGCGAAGAGGAGATTCCTTCATTGCAGTGTGATGGCTTTGAATTATTTGTTCTTGGGCAGATTTCCAACCCAAGATGAGATTGGGAGGCCGCCGAATGCTTGGCAGTGCAGGTGTCTTCAACAGAATGCGGTCGCTTTTGTCAGTGTGTGGTAGCAGCCTGGACTTGATAGTCTTGCTCCTGGTCGCTCCGGTCCTCAATTGGGTGCATCCTTGTTTCAACTTGAGCATTTTGGTCGGCAGCTTCAGATCACCGATGCTGGATATGGTCCAAAGTTGTCTATGCCCAGTTTTGGTTTTGAAGATGATCCGGATCTTTTCCCTTTCATGAACAGCCTTGTGGCTTCCCTTCCGGGCGCCTGCGTCCCTCCTCCATGGACTTGAGGTTGATGAGACTGCAATGCCTTCCTTTGATCTTGAGTAGCGAGATGAGAACTACAGGCTGTTACAAAAAATGGGCTGCTGGGTTGCTTGAATTCGAAGAGCAGCCGCTTGCTGAAGGCCACTTCAGCCGGGTTTTTAACTGCTTTAAGGCCTTTAAGGCAGTTGATCGAGGTTCGCGCCATCTTCGACAAGAAAGGCTGCTCATGGCCTGCTGGAATAGAGAAATGAAATCAACAGCAGCATTCTGGATCTAAAGGCATGGGTATTGCCATCGATGACTTTTTCCTCCTGCCTGTTGTATCCCAAAGGCTGACTGTATGAGCAGCAACTCGGATGCGCTGCAGGACTAAAAGTGGCGCAAGGTGGTTCCGTCATAGATGATGCCATCCTGCCCCTAGCCCTAGCTAACACGTCCAGGGCGCACTCTAGCAGACGATGTCCGTCATGTTGTAACGCTGCTCTTTGACAGATCTAGTGGCGGCGCAACCGTGAATCCAAGGTTGCTGAGATGATTGCTAACGCCATCTGCTCCGCCACAAAACTCAATGAAGTCAAAGTAGGGCAAAGGAGACTTCTTCGGGTTAACCTTGAGGGGCTCCTCAATCCTGCCATCATCATAGTACTCACCCAGCATCTTCAACGCTGATTTGAAGCCACCGCCCAGCATTGTGTAGCTCCCCTTCTTGTCACCACCAAGCCATAGCATCTTCGAAAGGTCACTGCTGGATCGAATTTCAACAATAGCGCCAGCTGAGAGAGAAGCATCAGTGGCAAGGAATGTCTTGCTGTAAGGTGGTGCTGTGTTCGTAACCATGAAAGGACAAAGGATTTGAAAGTACTTCTGCCACCTTGTTAGAAACTGGCAGGACAGCATTCCCACAGTCACACTGACTGTGCAGCGGCTCTGACAGCAAAGAGCTTATCAACAACGCTGGAAAGGCACCGTCGATTGCATCAAGATTGAAGTCGGATTGCCTGCAATCCGTGAAGCCAAAGTAGACGAAGCAATCTTCAATCTCCCCAGCCTCAAACTCAAACAAGCTGTAGCCAGCCCGTTTCTCAGCAGGAGCTCCAATCATAGCCACTCCTGACGTTGCTGGGCAAGGAATTGAACTCGGCCCCAGCTGCTTCGAATTTGCATTCAGCTTCAACATCCTTCTCCGGTGGACCAGGCAAAGCATGCTTCTCATAGGCAGCGCGGGCTTTAGCTAAGTTCTGGTAGGCAAAGGACTCAGAAGAATCTGCAGCCAGAGGTGCAGCGCCAATACAAAAAGAATCATCTATGATCAGGCCCTCATAGCGGTCAGCCATGGGGAACGGAGCATTCCCTGACACTCGATGTAACTAGAGACCTTGATGTGCTTTGCAAATTCTACGCCGGACTTGAAGCACGGATGTGATGATGAGTCATGGGCTGATTTACTACAGCCATCCAAGCCAAAACCATCACCAACATCACGTCTACCTCGAGCCTTCTTTCGACTTCCATTTTTGTTCATCCACTTGGCAAAGGCAGCTGTGCGCTCAAGTTCTTCAAGTTCTAGCCCTTTCATCGGTGTGCCTGGTGATAATAATCTCTTCGATCTGTCAAAGATCCTGTCAGACATTCCTTGAACCTCCCAGCCGAGACATTGATAACCTTGTAGCCAGTTGGTAAATGTCTGGAGGGGCCGTCAATATGCCGTTCCCTAATGTTAGGTATACGGCGGTCGCCGATTCGTCTGTACGAGGTCATGTTCACGTTCCTATTGCTGGAGCATTGACTCGCCCGTGAGCAGTGTACGTTGATGGTCTTGCGAACATGTGGCTTATCATTTCAAAGATAATATTTTGATGAAGAGGAGGCAGCTTGCAGATGAGCCGGAGAGGGTGTTGTCATCAGCGACCTTTGCTGCAGGACTTTGGCAAGTGTTGCGAAGCTGGCAATGGAAGAAGCCTGGTCACATCAATGTTTTGGAGGCCTCTACAATTGTATCCCTGCTTCATCAGCTTGGTTCCGATGAGCCTGACACCAAGCATGTTATCCTTTCTGACTCAAGAGTTGCAAAAGGGGCTTTGGCAAAGGGTCGGAGCAGACGCAGTTCCCGGAACGGATGGTCTGCAAATTGGATCCGGCTTTTTGTGGTTCTTTTCCAGCCTTGCTCTTTTGCCTCCTTCTTGGGGGTTCCTTGTCCCTTGGAACTTCCGTTTCATCTTCGGTTGTCTCTCTGTCTTTTCGCCCTTTCATCTCGATTCGATTTTGGACTTCGTTGTCTCTTCGCTATCACTCTTACTTTCTGTTTTTTGCTCTCATCTGAGGCTTCTGGAGTAAAGGGCAATTCTCCTTCATGTGGATGCAGATTGCCCCTCATAGTTTTGATTTTCCTTCTAAAGCCCGCCATGGCGCTTGCACCGACGACAGCTGCAGGTCAGAGCTCTTGTTAGAGTCGAGCTGATTTAGTTCTTTTGGCTACAAGATCTCTTAGGAAGGAAACGGTTTCAGGACTTGAGAAGCTTCTCAAAAACTTTAGATTTTGGCTATGGTCGAGCTCTCTTTGCTGCTCACTCAGAAGCCTCCTGACGCGAAAGAGGTTTGGAGATATCTTGTGATGTTTGGCCAGGAGATGTTCTATGCTGGTCACAGTTATCAGCTGCTCTTCCGATACTGCGTCGCCAGTTAGTGGGTGCTTGGGATTTAGCTTTTGCTGGGCTAGCGTCGCGGTTCTTTGAGGATGGCCTAGAGCAGCTGGAGTGCTGGGACTGACATGGGCTGGTATCTGCAGGATTGGTGAGGTTTTGCTGGCGACCCAAGCCGACTTAGTTTTGCCAACTGACATCTCGCCAGCGTCGAGATTCCTGCTTTTGAGAATGAAAGATCCTAAGACCAGGGTCGATGTGCAAGACACCAGGCCTCTATGAGGACATTGTAACCTTAGTTTCTGCTGTTTTCAGTGATCTCCCAAGAGATCAGCGCCTTTGGCATCTTTCAGCTTCAACGCCACGGAACCGTTTCTAGGCTATCATTGGAGCTTTGTCTGCCGGTAGCGAAGGTTGGAGATCAACGGCCATTTGATTTAGGGTCACTGCGACCCGGGAATGCGACTCACCTACTTTACCTTTGTGAAGATGCTGAACTGGTGCGGAGATGAGGCCGTTGGGTCTCAGCCAAGACTTGTGAGATTTATCTGCAGGAAGTTTTGGTTGCAACCTATGTCAACAGGTTGAGTGATGATGCACGGAGAAACATTGAAAGGCACGCCGCTGGTTTTCCGGAAGTGTTAGCCAAAGCTGTACGTTTCATTCAATTGGTCCTACCTCAAAAGATTTGGCCTTTCCTTTTTCAGCAAGGTAGTGACGCTAGTTGAGCTTGTAAAGTCTTGGCTGTAGATGGATGATTTTTGTGCCCACTGATTTGTGGCCACGCATTTGATGATGGATTCCTCGGCCCTGCTGTGAAAAGAAGGGCTGCATGCTTCCACTTTAGGCGTGTAGCTGTTTTTTCCATCTCAAGCTCACTCCCCGAAATAGACCCNGCTGTTTTTTTCCATCTCAAGCTCACTCCCCGAAATAGACCCGCCAGATTCCTGGGCTCTCCTGTGAAAAGAAGGGCTGCATGCTTAATTAATAAATTTTACTGTAAATAGGTGTGTATATGTTCACTTAGCTTGGAATGTTTGCATTTCCTCTCAAGTCGATGGTGTTTGAAAAGGTAGTTGCTGCCCTGGGCTTCTTGAAGGAAGTCAGCCTTTCTTTGACTTGTCCTGTCCATTGTCACCCTTCCGTGACTCTCCCCTTCATCGTTTGCTGGCCTCTTCCTTGGCTTCTGTGCTGCCACTTACCAATTTTGGACTTTTTGGCTTACTAGCTCCCCTATTTCCTCGGAAAAATCGTCGCCCTGGCCTTTCGGGCTATCTGGATGATTAATCCTTTCTTCCGCCTCTCCTGATCTGATCTTCATTCGATCCAAGAGGCTGCTTGAATCTTTCGGAGGCATCAGCTCGTCTTGCTTTTGAGCTCACTCATATCCTTTGTGGTGGCTATTGGGTTTGCAAGGTCCTGGTGGCTCCGTCCTTTGATGTATGTACATTCAACTCATCCTTTTGAAAAGTTTTTTTTAATGTAGCTCATCCGATATGGCGACAAAAAAAGGGAAAAAATATTGGCAACACCAATATCAAATACGGGACGGTGAGCATGCAGGGTTGGGCTAGTAAGAAGACAGATGAAAGCTAGTGTGTATGTTGAACAATTTTGGCAAGTTTCCAGGCGTTTATAAACGTTTGTAAACACTATGGATCCATAGCAGTTGATTTGGATCTAAGATCCAAAATTCCAGGAAATACTTGTTGCATCCAAAGTCTGGACCCAAGATCCAAGGTCCAAAATTACAGAAAAATTCGCAGATCCGAGACTGGGTTCTGCTGTGGATCCAGACCTTGGACGCAAGAAATTTTTTCTGGAATCTTAGGTCTTGGATCTTGGATCCAGAGCCTGGATCAAAAAAAAACTTTTGCTGGAATCCTGGATCTTGGATCCAGGCCCTGGATCCCAGAAGGTTTTCTGTAATCTTAGATTTTGGATCTTGGATCCAGATCAACTGCTATGGATCCATAGTGTTTACAAACGTTTGTAAGCGCTTTGAAACTTGCCAAAACCACCCTTCCGGAAAAGAGATTCAGGGAAGGCCCAAACTAGTGGAAAATGCCAGCTAAAATGGCTGAAGGTAGATCTGAGGGGGTGGTTGTAGTGGGCCGCAGGAAGATGAAACGTGTACAAAGGAGGAATCAACAACAATGAAAGAGTCAAAAACAGGAATGAACAAAATAGGTGGTTTGTATATTCTCATTAATCATGTACGTTTGATTCTCCACTTTGCCTAAGCAACCAGTGCATTGGCCTACCAGAAATATAACACCAACTGACTACTGACCTTGCATCCCCTTGACCGAATTTATACCTGAATCTACAGCATGCAAAAAGTGCAAATTGCGTTTCAGTAGGGTCCCCTGCCAGGTTATCATCTTGACATTCAATGGGTCACTCCATGGTGGTCAGACGGCAAACATTTGCAAAGTGCTAAGTTTAACAATACACAATTCGAGAAACTTCCGCAAGTTCCAGATGGATATGGATTCATTGCGCCGCAACTAGTCGCAAATGGAAAAGAAACAGCATTCGTTCTCATGGATTTTGAATTCTTTTGTGAAAGTATGTTGGCTTAGGGTTTTGCGAAAGCCAGCCGGGAGGCTAGGCACAGTTGTAGGTTGCGAACGAAGAGAGCTTTGGGGTGGGGGGTAGTTGGGTCTGGGTCTATTTGACTTTGACCCTGGTTGTTTCGAATAAGCACACTAGTAGCAAATTGTAGCAAGACGAATATCACAATCATGTTTTCCATAACTTGATTCTGGACCCCCAAAAAAAGACAGGGACCTGAGACTGTTTCCGTCGAACGTTTTGAGATGGAACTCCCAACAGACATTCAAGCCTGATGTTGGAGATGAAAAATGAACCAAGGACCCCCTTCCTAATGTGTGTGGATGGGGGGGGGTTTCCATAGTTTTAAGGGATCATTCCTTAAATCATAGCCTGAAACCGTTAGATTTCATGCAGAAAAAAAAAATGCAAGTCTTGTTTCAAGTTGCTTCGGTGGTGTAGAGGTGGTGATGGTTCCTTTATTGTACATCTTTTGCACTACAATAGAATGATATATACATGCGACAATTACACTTTTTCCATGCGTTTATTGGGATCTACCTGTGTCCAATCAACCGGACGTACCGAAACAACCGCATCATCCATAGTGTAGTTTTTTGGTAAGATTATGGCCGGCATTCTAAGTCCATTTTTCTTGAAAAAAATGGAGACAATTTGGGGACGCGTTCTAAGACTGTAAGTTGCGACATCCTAAGGTCCCTTATTTGGAAACGGGGAAGGCATTCTAAGTTCCAGGCCGTCCGTATAATTCATCCTTGTTGATAGGATATGATATGACTTATTTTATGCTTTCAAATTTCAGCCCATGCTTTTTCCGAAAGACTTCGGATTGCATTCTCGTTTCAAATTCAAGGCATTGTTTTGGAGACGATTCCGATGATTTCTTGTTTTTCAAATTCAGGCCATCCTTTGTGAGAAACGACTTCAGAAAATTTGAGTCATCGTTTTTATATAAGTCATTTTTTAAGAGGACAAACGCGGATTCTACTTTCCAAGTTCATCCTTTTTGGGGAGACATCAGACAATATGAGGCGTGCGGCAAAGAGATCTTACTTTCGGATTCTTGCTGGTTTTCGTTTCTCCCCCTCTCAGGTCTGACGAAAGTAACAGGACGCTCCGGTTGTTGGCCGCCAACTTTTTGCCTTCATGGTGGTCGTTCAAATTTCAATCGCAGGACGTCACAACTGATACATATAATGGATGCAGCCTGCACCTCTTCTTGGATGGCACATGCTATCAAGTGTTACTTGGTTCCTTCCTTGTGATGTCCGACACTACGGAAAGCAAGTGCGGAAATCGGAGGCAAAACCAAGGAGTGACTTATAGGTACTATAGGTACATGTCCTCCAAGTATGGAACTCAAACCTATCAAAGCTCTGAGTCATGCTTTCCGGTTGCTGCCCATCACCAATTGGAGTTTGAGATTGTTGACGTTCCTTTTAGCTCCAGACCACCACAGCATGCTTTCTCGTCTTCTAGCATGAATGGAGATTGCCGAAAAGCCGTTCGATACGTTGTTGATGCAAAAAAACTTCAATGCGATTCTGACATGAAGATGATTGCCGACATGCGCTCACTGTCGGAGATGATGGCCAAACTGCACTCACCGAAGGAGATATCTGACCAAAATTGAGCATGTGAGTTTGGGATTTTGATGAACACATGACCCTTGTTCCACACTCGAAAGAGATGCATTCGCTTGAGATATTCCTCGAAGCAATGCTTAAACAGTATTTAGGTTGGAAACAGCACCTTAGAACAGCCTGAATGGCCAATTTCTACGCAGCTGCTCTGCGCCAGGACACCCCACAGATCGAGGAAGTTGACTGAAGAATCACTGTTAGAGTCAGTTTAAGCAGATTAAGCAGCAGTGCAAAGACACAGCCTTGTATAAGTTGATTTAGGTGGATTGGGATTGCAGATGGGTTCGAACAAAGTGCTGCAGTGGTGGCCTTTTTGATGTCTTTTGTCAATGTTGGGCAACAGGTCTGCAAGTTGATTGCGCCCTGTCAGACAGAGAAGATGGTTTTTGCATGTTTGAAATGAAGAGAACTCGACGTTGGCCAACTCAGCTCGAAAGGAGAATGTTCAGCTATATCGCTCACACCCTGGGCTTCTGACATGAAGCACAGAATGAGGTGCTTCTAGGAGGTTCAACACCTACCAAAAGCAGAGCAGAATTGAGATGTTTTCAAGCGCCTGTAGACACTAAGATTTGTGTGCAAAGACACCAATCTTGCAAACTCATGGACGTATTTGATGCAATGTTCTTTAATTCGCAGAGCTTCTGTGATACACCATCCAGTCATATTGATCCTCTAGAAATCATTTTGATTGCTCAGCACTGTCAATGAACCCAAAAGTTCGGAGCAATGGGTGTCGCAAACAGTGCGTCCAAACCACTCGCTTCCAGCTGTGGAGAAGAAGAAACAGTCGTGAAGAACTTAATCTTGTTCTATTGCAGACTCCAGCCGTTGCAGGAGATAAATCTCCTGGTCTCACTTGTCCTTGCACCAAGGGTCGACGAGGGCCTACACTGGGCAGTGTGTTGATCGATGGGGTTGAGGCATTGCAGTACACATCTTTCCTTAAGATATATTCTAGCATAGTTTTTCTCTTTGTGATGAATATTTTGCAAACTCTGCTGGCAGCCTTTCTAATAGAGATTTGGCCACTGTTGCATGCCTTCGGAGGCCGGTAGTGTCCGTCTATTGGTGGTGACACCATTGAAGATTCAGGCTCGCGAATCATTTTCTACAAGTTGATCTGTGCTGCTGGATGAAAGTTTGTAGTGCTCTTTGACATTTTATTTATGTACGCATAGAATTACTGTGTACAGTATTTTATTTCATTTCATCTAATGATATTTTTTCACATTCAAATTGATGTTAATACCCTCCAAATTTCTTGCATTCTAAAAACTGATATGCATGCACACCTTGATCATTCCGTGACCCAAGGTTTACGATGCGCACACGGCCAAGATCCTCGATCTACAGGCAGTTTGCATGATTTATGCGTGGTCAAAACACATTCTGCCATGGTCATGTTGTCAAAATATCCTATACACTGTTCATCCTCGAAGCGGTCTCACTTGATAACAGTTGGTCACGATGTGAACCTCCAGCAGATCTTGTTGCCCATTGTGATTAGATTTGGCTCAAAAGAAAAGGCAAAAAGAAAACTCCAAATAGATTGGACATTTTCTTGCTTTCAATGCAGGCAAAGATGTTGACCTCTCCTTCGGTTTCATGTAGTTGCAGTACATATGATTCCACATCAGCATAGAACGAAATTTGAGAGTCTGCTGCAATGGCATGCTTCTATGGACTCAGGAAACTTGGGGCACCTTTGCGTGTGTTTCGAGTGCGCTCTTCATGTTGGTATTCTGGGTTGAAAGCATCACTCATCGAAATTGGAAGAGTAGATTTTACTAATAAACATCTTCATACATTGTCCATTTCAGTGATCTATGCGTATGTCAAGGCCATTTTTACTCATTTTACTCCGCCATCAGCGGTGCGTGCAGGACGTGCTTACCGTTCAAAGGATTCCACACGGAGAAGTTATGTCCAGAAGGTGCCCTCGTTGTTCGGTTCACAGGAGATCCATTTATGCCATGAGGTAATTTCTTGTGTGAAGACTCTGCTTGTTCAACCTGGCTGAAGTGCTTCTCCTTGCAGGTCCTGCTGAGGTTGATGATGGTTTGCGATTCTTGGGTTTTGCTAAATACACTCTGGAAAACTAACGTGGAAGCCAAAAATGGAGGTTTGGATGATGATTTCCTTTCCAAAGGGGTGATGTTCAGGTTCCACGTTAGTTCTCAGGGGCGTAGAAGCTTTTACAATCGCAAGGACTTTGCAGATTCTCAGTATCCAATGGGATTCTCTCTGCCTGGTGTGTTGAGGAAACTGTGACCTTGGGCGCTGCAACACCACAAACTGCACCACTTGTGGTGCCTCGGTGAGGGAAAAGTCGTAATTCCAAGCATTCCATGTTGATATGTTGATATGTTGATTTGATTTATATAATTTGTGGAATTTGTTAATCCTTGTTCATTTGTGCTGGAAGTTGAAACTGTGAGACATGTACAGAATTGTTGCACGTCTATTGTTTCGCCCTGACCAAGATGAGCTCCGGCTAGAGGCCAGGTTCTGAGTGCAAATCTTGCTTCTGAGTGTTGAAATGAACGAAGAGCCTGTCTAATTGCACCTGATTTTAGACATTGCGGTTGGCCCTTTGGTGAGGTCAAACGCTTGGAAGAGCAGTTGCGCGAGATGGCACTTACACCAGCCAAAGAAATCCCTAAGACCGAGGGTGACTGCTTGGGCTCTCAGAAGGATCGACAGACTCCAATTTGCAATCTGAGCAAGACAAGGATAGATATTTCTGAAACATGGTTGTGATGTTTTGATTTTGGACATATTTGTTCAAAACTTATTTGCTCAAAATTTCAAACAGTAGTTTTTTTTTGAAATGCATTGTGTCCGAGGTGTTGTTTGCATGGTTCAGCCGCGTCGCTATGCCTTCACCCCTTGTGGGCACCGTTGCGTTTGCCATCTCTGTGCAGTGGGCATCACCCACATGGAACGCAGATGTCCTATTTGCCGGGCCCAGGCCAGAGCCAAATGAGTTGATGATGGAATCTTGCCTTTTTTTTCCCAAAAAGTTGTCATTCTTTTGAGAGTACCTAGCAATACCTGTGGCTGGTAGGTGGTGCGCATCTTGAGAATTGTGGACCCATGAAGATCATGAAGCAAGGGCGCGTCCCGCTTGTCTATATGGATCTATGGAAGCACATCTTGGGTATGATTGACGGTTCCGGCAGACTATGTATTGCATCAGCCCTGGTAGGCTGTTCGGTCGAGCAGTGATGAAACAAGCCAAAGTATGAACACTTCTGTTTTTGGGGCTATGACAGGTCTCATGTGTAACTCTTTCCAACATATCCGGAGCAAAATGCAAGATCATCCCTGTGAATCTTTACAGATGACAATTTCGTAACTGGCAAAAAAGGCAAGAATCGGCAAGAATTGGCAAGAATCCAGCTTGCATCACTGCTTTGAGACTTTGTTTTTTCCTCCTTGTACTATCAGGGCAGTTGTCAGGAATTCTGCGGTGAGCTTGCACCCCCTGAATGGCAGGGATTGCAGATGAATCTGCACACTAATAGCCGTAGATTTGACACTGCCTGGGAATTTGACATTGCAAAGAAGAATGGTAAGATCTGAATTTCTGGCATGTTGTGATTGACGAGTGCAGGTGTGAGAAATGGAGATTATGTTTGAGTCATAGTGCTTGCAACGAACTTTCTACTTGTGCTCGTCAACACAACCTCTGTAGATTAGAGTGGCGTGGGCATTTGTGGATTGATGGTTTTCCACCAAAAAGTCAAAGAATACAGCTAGTGGCAGCTAGTGGTCTGTGTTCATTCTCTCGTGTTGCCCCACGTCCCTTGGTGTTTTTTACCCGAGATGGCGCAGCCTGAGAAGTCCGTTTAGTTCTCTGCCACTCATGAAATGAATTCCGTTTCGCGAGTGGTAGGTAGAGATTGATGCTTGGCATCAAATTTATGTTGAACAGTTTGAAAAGCAAAACCTCGAGTGGCCGCCGCACTGGACAGTAGACATGATGGACTTTATCCCTTCGTCATGCCTACGTATATTTGTATACAACCTGGCAGCTTCACTATGTCTGAGTCTGCAGGATCTGATGCCCTCATCTCTGAGGACTGCTCAAAAAGAACCCTGACGCTGACTTTGACTTTTGAGCATGTGAAGCCCAACAAACCGGACTCCTGACCAGCTGACGTTGGGACAGGAGCCATTTGCCAATGACGAGCTTTTCAGTGGAGGTAGGGCTTCTGAAATGATTGTGGAGTGACCTTTCAGGTTTTGCCATGGTCTTGTTGTGGAGTTAGGACAACGAAGTGTGGATGAAACGCGGTATGAGTCGATTGACCTTGGATTTTGCTACCCAAAAGAGCCTACCTATGATGACCATTGAAGCCACACGACTCTTGTAGGCTCAGTCGTCTTCATCCCGTCGTATGGCCGTGGGTTGTCAGGAGATTCGTGTTGTAGCATGGTCGTTGTTGATATGTGCATATGGCATATACATTGTTATAGTATTTACATATAATGATATAATGAACAGTCTTGGATTCTTGATAGCTAGGGACAATCGCCTTGCCACCTTACGTTGATGTACGCAATTCAGATGCTTTTCTTGCTTTTGACTGAATGAGACGCATTAAGACCCAAGCCATCAGAGGGCTTGTTTCGCAAGCATCTTTTCCTTGACATCCCTCCTACGACAAGAGTGCAGATCAACGTTTTGATTGCAAATGCTTCAGGATGGTGAAGTTGTGATCTTCAGCCTGGAAGGTGGCACTGCCAAGCCACTTCGATCATTCCATGCTGAGGCGACATGTCATCAGAGCTGTATATTCAGAGTCTGCAGGGTGAGTACCAAACTGATCTGCTTGACCATTGCTGTGCATGGCGGATTGCCAAGGAGGACTTGGCCGGTGAGTCCAAGCACGCACTGGCCAAAAGCATCCTTGTGCAGACCTCAAAGTGTTCACAGTTTCAACGTTGACATCCACAGGTGACTTCGATCAGCCTTGCTGTATGAGAAAAGAACCTAGGCCCTGCATCTTTTCAATGGCCAAGTCTTTGCGGGGACTTCCGGCCGCTGTATGTGCATGGGTCTCAGTCGTAGACAAGCAGGGTTGGTTGCCTTTGTTTTAGTTTCTTCAAAAAACAAAATAGGTAAGCCATGGTAGGCCATGGTAAGCCCTGATCCCTGAAGCAAGATTTTCTTCGTCCAGTCTGCTTCGCTTCAGGCTGGAACCTGGACGATGGCGAGCTTCAACGTGAGTTCCACCTGCCAAGTGACTCTCTCAGCAGACCCCCTCCAGAGACATTGTTGTGGTTCTCGGTGCATTATCACAAGATTTTTGACATTTCTGAACTTGTTGGCCAAAAGGTCTTCACACACATGGTGCAATGCCCTCGAAAAATGCGCGCAATCATGCGCAATGCTCATCATTTCCATGACAAGGTTCAGATCAACCCGTGTCTGCCAGCTCATTGGTGACGGTGACGCAGGCACAGCTTGGCCTGTCTACGAAAGAGTTGGATCCAAGACCAGCTTTGGTGCACTTTACACCTTATCGTGGGTTGTCCAGTCATGTTGCAGGAGAGTGGCCTGCAGTTATGGACGGGACTAGATGTCGGCTCCATTGCTGTGTTTGAGGTTGAAACTGGTTGGGTGGCTCAGTTCAAGAGAACTACAGTAACTCTCTTTGCTGCTCGTGTTGAGTTCGAGCACTTAGCTTTGAGGCATACTTATGCGGAGTCTTGCCTGCGGTGGTTCAGAGGCAAGTTGCATCAGTTCGCATTCCTGGAAATTTTCCATGCGACGGAATCAACTACAAACGAAACTATTCTGCTTCCCGAGCAGCCGCCGAGCTTCACGGTTTTGAGTTGCTTGACTCGCTACGACCATTGTGACCATGCTGCTCAGATGGTCGTTGCTTTGGCCTTCTGCAGCAAAACCTCAGCAGTTTTTGCACTCTCCGCTCATAGGTCCGGCTGGCACGAAGATTATTACTGTGGAAGTACCAAATCCGCTGAGTTGAAACTATGGGGAGATGCATCTTGGACATGCCAGGCGTGTTACCATTTGGGACACAGACTCGTATGCTTGCCTGCAGAAGTACCCGGCAGAGCTGATGACGTTTGGGTCCCCCAGCCCCCAGGCTGTGCCTTTGCAAGGGGCCTTTGGAATCACTCCGTAAAGCCTGACCCAAGAATTTATATTGGATAGGCTGAAACACATGGAGCCCTTTCAAGACGGATGTTACATCATAGGAGAGGCTCTGAGGATCTTCATTCCAAATAAATATCCTCTGCAATTCGCTGTTGCTTCGCATATTTTGGCACCATGGACTTCCAACGCTTTGCTCTGCCCTTCATAGATGTCCCCAAGGTGTGGTGCTGATCTCAGCGCCATGGGTGCTTTCGATATCCCTAGCATCAACATGTCCCTTTTGGTCCTGGCCGTTTGTTACTCAGTTTCAGTCATTGCGCAGTTGTCGTGGCAAACCTTTTGATCGCCTCAAAGTTATCTTCAGTGACTTCAGCATCCGGGGTCGCATTGGGATGATGATAAATTTGCTGGGTATTTCTAGAGTCTCTCCGAAGTCTTTCCATATGCAAGAGCCTTGCCAAGAAGTTATAATCTTGCAGACTTGAAACGAATAGAACAGTTGGATGTTTGCAAGAATCTTTCAGCATGTTTGCAGGGAGTCGATGGCTCATTGTGTCTTCGTCGAATCACTCGCCGAGAAGACAGGACTGAGCGAGGGGAAAAACAGCAAATTGTATCAAATTGTTATAGGATCAATAGACCACACGGACTTTTGATTGCTTTGAAGAAAGAAGAACAGGAGGAGGAGGAAGGTCATTCGTTTTCATGTATCTAATGTCTGTCAAATTTCCACATGGAAGTTGATCAATTGGATTCTGTCACGGAAAGGAAGCTTGCTTGGAGTCCTTTTCGCAGGAAATTGAATTGCATCCTGCTGTGGTATCTTGGAGCTGAATCCGCATCTGGGCTGCATTGAAAGAGAGTCGATGTTGGAGTTGCTCCGGCAGCATTGGAGTTGCTCTCAGGGATGTCCCATCACAGCCTTGGATTTTCATGAAGGGAGCGAGACCATCCTGTTGGGTGATGCAGCGCCTTGGTTGCAGTTGCAATGCTCTTTTCCCGTGTAGAGGTATGGTATAGGTGTGGGACGCGGGTCAATCAGTTTACGCGTATGATAATGTGATGTTATACATGTAAATGTAGACACATATACAGTAATATGATATGCGTATTCATTTTGAAGCTTTATACAGATGTTCCATCTTCTCATGCGCAGATCGCTTTCTCACGTTTCTGTAAGCTAGCATTCTTTTTATGTAGTTTTACAGCGGAGAATTTTGTCCTTGTGCAAGGGCTGTCGAGTACAACTGCAGAACATCAAGGAGCAAATTTCAGAAGTCTCTTGGCAATTCATTGCATTTGACATGCCCCCAAACAAAGGCATGCTGGCTTCAACGATGGACTCCCGAGGCTCAAGTGATCCCACCACGGAAGAGCACAGGTCCAAAGAACCAGGCCCACGAGTTGAACGCTTTCTCAGCAATGTCTAAATGGACGGATCACTCCTGAATCACTTGGCGCATGTGAACCTGAACTCTTGATTCCTGACTCGTGACTTAAACAGTTAAATTTGAGGACACGGAAGCCGAGAATACCGTTGTGGATGTAGGCTCCTTCGGGAAGTGGTTGGCACCATCCACAAACTAGTGCAAACTCACACTTGTCCTGTGGCTCTTGGACCCTATCATTTTTGTGTTGATCATTGGTAGGAGGAGGAGTGCTATATTCAAGTTAGTAAGCGGGGATTGTATCCGGTGCCTTGGCACACATGTGACATGGATCTGACAGTAGCACACAGAAGTCCTCATGCGTGAGCCAGGGGACAAAGTTCTGAGAAGCTTTGCCCAGAGATACTGCTTCACACATGGAAAATGGAAAAATCCTGGAAAATGGGAAAAACCCTCTCAACAACTCAAATTCAGCCGTTGCGACACTGACGAGTCGTTTGGACTTAACGTTTAACCCTGTGGAATTGGAGGTGAGGCTGAACAGGAACCTCCTTTACCAGCTCCCGCGGATCCACCTTCGCCTCAGGCTTGACACTGACAAAACGACAAAACGTTGGGTTTTTGATGGTTAAACTGTCTCACTTTATCGCAGACATCGCAGATTTGTTTTTTTTTGCACTTGGAATTTGCAGGAGAGTCCCGCACCTGCCAGGATCCAGAAGGCTGATGCCGATCAGATTGTATCTGCATTAAGCTACTATACTAGTTACTAGATGTTACTAGCCAAGAAAACACAAGAATTTATTCAAGTCCATGTTGACAGAGTTGTCTCTTGGATGTCCACAATGTCGGACCTCAGATTTTGGTTGATGAATTTGGTAGAGTTTAGTGTTTTGTTTTTCTTGTTTGTCAGAGGAGCTACAGTAAGTTCAAAGATGATGCCTCAGAGTGTCAGGAGACGGCGCCTGGGTATCGCAGTGCTGATACCGCGGCTTTTCCAGTATTCAATGGTGACGGTGTTTGATGGAACTTGGGGTCCAGAAAATTCCAAATGGACCTAATGGTCCGACTGAGCGCCACGCAAGAAAGCTACGGGCAATTGGGATCAATTGGTTGAGATGGAGATGTTGCTTTTGAGTCTTAGGGTCGGCGTGCTAGTGCCGCCATTGATTCTGTTTTTGTATGCAACTCAGCACTTCAGCCGTTTATACAGTAAAATTAGCTCCTAACAAGTCCCACACAGCTTCTGACCGCTTTGAGGATTGCATTTGCCCGAGACATGGAAGCCGAACTGAATGAACTAGCACCAAACGTGAAATCATTGATGCAGTTGCATGAAGTAAAACACAGCTTTAGATTTTTCAGGGATCACACGAAATGATGCTTGGCGTACCTCTTGTTCCACAACAATGTTTGTTGTCATCCAGTTTAATTCTGGTTCAAAAATCACGAGCTCCTGATTCCAAACATGACGACCCCTGCACACCTATGAAAGTCACCCGCAGTGAAGAACTTGACTTCTTGAGAACATGTTCAAGTGAGCGCACTGACCTTTTGCGCACCTGTTCAAGTGTCACTTCAGACATTGTCAAGAGCATCAACACCAACTCTGTGAAGAAGAACTCTTTCACCATTCGGTGGAAATGCCCTATCTGTGAGGAAAATTGGAATATCCAACAAAAGCTGTTGCTCAAATCCGCATTTGTCACCATTTGAAGTACTATCACTTCGCCATTTGGCAGACTGCGATCAATGAGAACAAGCTTTACCACAAGCAGATCAGGATTTGGACTTGCTGGAATCATGAGGCGGATTCGTTTCATGGAATTAGAGGAAAAAGATTGGCCCCCTAAAGCCGCTTTCATTTGCCCGCTTTGCCCCAAAGCCCTCCCCAAGATTGCACATGGCTCGAGTCAAGGGATGGCACAAGCTCTCATGAGGCGCAGCAGGAAATTTCACTTGAAGCACGATTGCCAATAAGATTGCCAAAACTATCAGTCCGACAAAGTACTGGGCTGAATTTTGTAGCAAATATCGAAGCTTTTGGCTGGCTACATACCGTAGTCACAGGCTTGACTTTGGGAACAAACATGCTTTGTCTACGGCTGACATTGCCAAGGAGCATGGGCACGAGCCAGCCGTTTTTCCTTTCCCGTGGATTGGCACTTTGAATTTTGGTCACCATGCCACTATCTGTTTGCAGTGCAGGTTGCCACTTGGAGGAAACAACACAAAAAATTGCACCAAAAAATGCAAAGGTAAAAGCAGCAGAACCTCTTCTCGCCCTTGTTTGAGGTTTTGGCACACGGTTGAGAAGTCCCAGCTGCAAGACTTGGTCAAAGCTAAGCTCAACTTGTCCGACGAGGAGATTCAAAAAGCAATGCAAGAAGCAGCTGATTGGAAGCCTCGCAAAAACTCGCCTGCTGGTAGTGGGCTGCACCTCCCTGCTCCGGGTGGGATGGCTAATTAGGCTTCCGTGGGTTTTTCACAGGTGGAAAGCAGATGGGTGATGCTGTGAAATCCGCTTCATGGCATAGAGGAATCATTACACTCTTCAGAGAAGATTTTCGGGCAAAATTTGTGCATGAGTATACTTGGTCTCAAGGCCAGTTCCATGCCATTCAGCTGGAAGACACGCTCATTGTCAACACCTATGTCACTCCGAAGAAGAAAGCATTGTTGAACATCTCACCCCACTTGAGAATTCTTGGGTCAAAAATGATTGGCTGGGTAAATGGTTATGGCTTGGTGACTGGAACGAAGAATTCGAGCCCAGCTGGATAGCCACACTTGCAGCCTTGAATAGTGGTCAACAAGGAGACATCTCCCTGATCTCATCTTCACGTTGGGAAAGTGCAAAAGTTATAGATTACACCATCGCCAATTTCAATCTCAGCCCTTGCTGGAAAAGAATGGAGAAAATTAGCGATCGTTGTATCATTGAATTCAGATTCGTTGTGGAGCACAAAAAGAATGAGCCCCATTTGAGATTCTCACCAGCAAGACCCTTCGAACGACCTGCCTGGCTTCAGAATCCAAGATGGTACAAGCTCTTCTCTGAGGCCTTCGATCTGTGTGAATTTCAAAATTGGGCAGAAGCTTGTTGCCTAGTTGAACATCACGAAAATTGGGACGAGAATGATGATTTGGAGCAAACTATGGTTGACTACACCTGGACGCTGACCTGTGCACAGATCACCTGCCTTCAGGATGGTTTTCTTCCTTGCCATGCTTGAGGTTCCAGATGACTATGACAGCTTTCACGAGCTGACTAGTGCGCAGAACATTATCAATGGTAAGGGCATCAGAGGTGTCCAAGTGAAAAAGCAAACAGGAGTGATGCCTACCAAAGGCAACAGACAAAGCCTTCATTTGGCCAAGCAATGCAAAAAGATTGGTAGATTGACGGAACTGCTTGCCAAACTCAAGCGCAACAAGAAGGACCGTGAAACTCTGAACTTGAAGAGGAAGCTTTATGGTAAAAGGCAAATCAATCTCAGCACTGTGAGCAAGGACCTTGAGGAGCTCACCAAAACTTTCACAATAAAAACAAACAATCAAAATGAAATGAGGGAAAAACTCTCCATGTGGAAGCTCATGATGAACCAAGACATTAACAAAAAGTCAGCATGGATCAACACGAAAAGTATCTGTCTTACCCCATCTGTCATTGAGAACGAAGTTGTGACCTGCGCCCGTCAAGAAGGAGTTGGCTCACTCTTTAGATATTGGAGCGACTTCTGGAAAGAACAAGGCAAGTGGGATGAAGAAACTCTTGGAAATAGAGTCAATGAGATCACCGACGTTCTCCGACCTCATTTGCAACAACACAGTGACCTGGTTTAGCTCTATTCAGAAAAAGGCTTCGGCTCATTCATGGATGTCCCGGCCCTGACGATTGAAGCAACTGTGAGATCAAAACGGTAGCTTCTTGTGCATATTTGGCAAACCTTATTTGGCAAACTATGCAACTTTGAGATGATACTGGACACATACCAAGTTCATTGCAGCACTGCAAGTTGGTCTGTATCCCCAACAAGGATAAAAGAGCTTTGAAAGCGTATCAATTCAGGCCCATCTGTGTGTTATCTTGCTGGTGGCGAGCATGGAGTGCTACATGGCTACGCTCCGATATCAACAGTGCCTGGATTAAGACAATCTTCCCTAAGAATGTTGCAGGAGGATTACCTGGCTCTTCTGGCCCCGAGGAACTAGCCTGAGGCGTCCTCTCTCTCCACTCGTCTTCTTCGCCGAAGGAGGAAGCTATCTTTCGTCGCCTCTCACGGAAGGCTTCTAGCTGAGACAAATTGGCAGAGAAGGTGGGGATGGGAATGAGACCGTGTTGTTTTGGATCTGACTCTCCCTGCCCTGTTTGGAGAAAGTTGTCGTGTCATGACTGATGTACCAACAACTTTGGTTGTCAAACTTCTCCCTTAGCAAAGCTGAAGTTGAAAAAAGGGAAGAAGTCTTGAGTGATCACTTCACCATGACGGGCAAGATTCCCTTTTCTGATAAACTAAAAAACGAAGTGAAGGTCATTTTCGGTTCTTGCCTCTCATGCGCTTCCTTGGCTGTCTCTTGAAAGGTGGTACGAGCTTTTGACACTGCATATGAGATATAGAAGCACAAAACCAATGGAAAGACGCTTGCCATATGGTTCATATTCACACAGATTCGGATGGTGAAGAGCTGAGCCGATGACTTCGAACTTGCAAGAAGGACAAAGAGACACGTGAACTTTAACAAAAAAAACTTTGAAGAGGAGGACAGATAAGAAAGAAGAGAAAAATCATCCACCTTCTACAGGATAGAACTCATCGTGGAAGGATCAAATCCATGTCTATCGTCAGTGGACGTCCTGGAGTTGATGGTTGGGCAAAAAGTGATCGCAATGCATCTCTCATTGTCAATCTGCTGCTAAGTTGGTACGGTCTGGCATATCTCTGTGGGATAATGCAACGGTTAACTGACCGCTGTCAATCACACCAAGCCTGTCTGCATTCCTGTGTCAGGGTTACCGAACCTCAGTTTCGGCCGAGTCACGACGTGGAGGGCAAGGATTTCAATTCGCCTCAGATCTGAGACCAACATCAGGTGGATCAAACAAATGTTCATGCGGCGCAGAAGCATGCTTTTGACCGCGCAGATATTTTGTTAATGGAAGATGCATTGCTTGGAACGGGTGCAACTCCTGATAAAACAGTGGAAGCCAGTGGACAGGGCATGGGGTACCACGCGGTGATGTTTCTGCCCGCAGAGTCATGAACATTCTCATGCCAATGAAATTTGCAAGTGGAAGAACAGTTGTGTGTATCTCCATGCTCTTCATTTGGGTCGCAGAACCTTTATTGCGAACTGCCGTGAAGCATTGGCTGAAGCGCAGCAAGCCCGGAAAAAAGCCCAAGCCTACTACAAGCTTAAGGAGATTGAAACCAAGACGCAAGGTCTTGAACACTGAAAGCCACACTCGTCCTTTGCGATGCTCGGCGCCCTTTTGGGTCGCACAAACAATGTTTCTTTTCAATCAAGTCTGGTGCAAAATTGCGTCAGCAAGACCATCTTGATTTACAAAAAGGTTGGCCTTCTTCCTGTATCAGCTGATACTAGTTTGAAGGATGGTAGCATCTTTGGACGAGGCACCATGGCGTATGGTTCAGCAATGACTCCGACAAGAAAGCAGGAAAACGGAATAGAACATAGCAAACCATGTGAAAATCCCTGGGTAGACCCAGATTTGCAAACGTCCACCTGCGTCGTACTATGGCAGGTGCTCACTTTCGTTGCAGATGGTTGTTGGCGCGAGGAAAATGAGAACTTGAGCTCAAAGAAACAAAGTTCTTGATGAATTGAGAATTCAGCACCAATGTTGTAAGCTGGATGATCATGTACAGGGTTTATCAGTGGCGTAGACTGGAATTTTGGAGGGTGTTTTGGACATGAGTTCTTGAGGACGGGTTCACAGTCAAAGACCTTCGCCTTCTGGGCAACATGTCAGTCATACAATTGTCTTCGAGCTGCCAAAAGGTATGGAACTGAGGGCATCGATGTTCCGTTGTGCAGTATGCAGAGAAAATTGTTGGGCAAAGGAGAGGGTTTCTAGTGATAGCACTGCTTGTCTGATTGTGATAAGGGCCATTCAAAGTCGCTTGCGTCGTTTCCAACTACGAGGGTGTGAATCAAAATGGAGATGTGGACATCGAAACCCTTCATTCATGGGATCATATATGGCAGTGCGAGACTGGTGAGGTGCGAAGATCCGTTGGCCGAGGAATCAAAGAGACTTCGCACGTTGCTCTGCGTTTCTGGAAGGGCTTAGGGCCTTAGGGCCCATTTGCTTCAAATGATCAACAGAAGGGCAAGAAGAAAAACTGTGGCTGCTGCTGAGATGGTTGAGGTCTTCGAGGGCATACCCTCCTTTGTGACTTTGCCAGCTCATCCAAAAATATTGTTTGCTTCGCAAACAGTTACTGTTTGCATTCCTGATCAGCCCAGACAATTCAGGACGATCTGGATTGTGATATTTGTGAGCAGATGCAGTGAGAAGCTTTGAAGAAAGCGAGCTGAGACATGACCAGAGTCCAATGGCGAGGCTGTTGGCGTTCCTTGAGCGTGCTGCAGAAATCAGCGCCTGAAGTATGGACAAAATTTCTTAAGTGCGTCCGTGATGGTCTTAAAGCCGTGAGGGATTTTGCTTGCGTTTGGTGCATTTGCATCGTTCTAAACCTGTGACTGTGGTAGCCTTTCAAAGATTTGACTTGATCCCCAACAGGGCCAGAAACATGAGAGTCGATTGACTTAAATCTAGATCTCTTTTGACACATATAGTGCCTAAGACTATCATAATAAAGAACTAATGTCATTGATTTCTGACATTTTACTTGCAAACAAACTTGCATTCTGGTTCCTCACTGCTGCAGCTGTGTCAAGGGACAAATCTTTTGCATACTATTATCGTGCGAGAACACGCGACAACCCGTAGAACATGGAATACCAGGTGCCCGCCACTACGGTCGAGACTGGGGCCATGCCGGGTGCTCCTTACGTGGTGTCTCAGCCAATAGAAGTTCCGTATGTGGTGTCTCAGCCAATAGAGATGGATGGAGCTTACATGACAGGGGCACCGTACACAACTTACGGTGGGTACTCCATGTCTCCCTACATGCCTGCCATGCCGGCAGTAGGTGGTTTGGACCATTCGCAGGGCAAGTGGTTTGCTCCTGGTGAGGCACTGCCACCTGGCTATGTGATGACTGCACACCCTGAAGGNTGACTGAGCAAAGTGTGTGGAAAAACTGCCAGCCTGGCGTTGTGCTTCAATACCCAAAAAATGTAGCAATGTGACTGCGATGTATAGCGATATTTCCTGAGATCGATTCTGCAATTCTGTTTAGAGTATATTTTGCTGTGAAGCTGCAAGTATCCTTCATTGCGTATGTATAGGAGCACATAGGTATGTGAGGACGTGTGAAACAAGAAACAAAAGTATGAAGAGCGAATCGTTTCGGGTAGAAATTCTATGTGCCAAGCTCTATCATTGCTCTTTTGATTCATCTTGTATTCACTGATTTGTGCCAAGCTCCATCATTGCTCTTTTGATTCATCTTATATTCACTGATTTGCAGCAGGTATAAACAGATAGTTGCGTGTTGTTTGTCAAGTAGCATAGCTGTTTGAAGTCTGGATTTACATTGACAGCTTGCATTTAGCTTCGAGTGAAATCGATTTATCCTGTGAGCGCCTGAGCGTGATAGAATGGAATACCAGTTGCCCGCCACTACGGTCGAGACTGGGGCCATGCCAGGTGCTCCTTACGTGGTGTCTCAGCCAATTGCAATGGATGGAGCTTACATGACAGGGGCACCGTACACAACTTACGGTGGGTACTCCATGTCTCCCTACATGCCTGCCATGCCGGCAGTAGGTGGTTTGGGCCATTCGCAGGGCAAGTGGTTTGCTCCTGGTG
The DNA here is from genome assembly GCA_000507305.1 of Breviolum minutum Mf 1.05b.01. Classification (NCBI taxonomy): domain Eukaryota; class Dinophyceae; order Suessiales; family Symbiodiniaceae; genus Breviolum; species Breviolum minutum. The sequence goes on along the minus strand of DF243535.1, from coordinate 672 downwards.
AGGCACTGCCACCTGGCTATGCGATGACTGCACACCCTGAGGGCGACACTGCGCCTCAGGAGGAACATGCAATGTCAGAGATGGCCAGTGTGAGCTTTGTGTTTTGTGCTAGCTCTGCTGCTGCAGCTGTCAAGACTGGCTCTGCCGTGAAGTCTAAGTCTAAGAAGAGCAAGAAGAAGAAGAGCTCCGGCTGTTGCTGAGGCTGCTGAGGTCTTCAAGCACATCCGTTCCTTTGTGACTTTGTGGAGAGACCTTGTGATATTCACAAGGTCTCTCCGCAAAGTCACAAAGGAATATGCCTCATTAACCAAACATATTCACAAGGTCTCTCCGGCCAGTGCGAGCTTTGTGATCCCTGCTAGCTCTGCTGCTGCAGCTGTCAAGACTGGCCGTGAAGTCTAAGAAGAGCAAGAAGAAGAAGAGCTCCGGCTACTGCTGAGATAATTGAGGTCTTCAAGAGCATACCCTCCTTTGTGACTATGCCTTGAACTCTAAGGAAAACAAAATGCCAATGATTCACAGTGACAACCATGACCTTGATCAACTCGAAGAGTTCATGGTCATCTGTGTGAGAAGTTGCGAGCTGACTGAGCAAAGCGTGTGGAAAAACTGCCAGCCTGGCGTTGTGCTTCAATACCCAAAAAATGTAGCAATGTGACTGCGATGTATAGC
>DF243534.1:40134-53992 GCA_000507305.1 Breviolum minutum Mf 1.05b.01 | reverse complement strand
CAGGATCGCGGTTGGGGTCCAGCACGCCACACTGAACTTACAGGATCGCAGGAGGAGGAGGACGACAGGAGGAGGAGGAGGACGAGGAGGAGGAGAAGGAGGTCAAGTGCTGACATAAAATCTAACAACCCTCACCTGACAGGTGGGGAACTAGTTGGTGATTTGAATCCATCTGAAACATATGCGCAAGTCAAATTGGATCGTCATTTCCCCCAAATCATTGGGATGAAAATTCCAAAATATTTGAGGTTTCACCAGCTAGAAAAACCAACCGTTCCCCCCCAACTCACAACAACGAGGCGTTGTTTCGTCCCCAACCTCGCAATCCTCTGCCTTTGCATGGTTGGAACCCAACCAAGGGGCTGAGGCAACCTAGTGGCAGCCAAACTGTGTTGGAAAGGACGCAGCGCCTCCAAAAAACGGATCCTTTGTGAACTATATGTCTATATGTATGTATGTATGATGGACACATGTAGATAAATTTTTACATATATAAATGAGAGAGAGAGAGAGAGAGATCTACATATACCTATTTACAATATATTATATATATATATATATGAACCTATATAGTAGCCATCATTTTGAACTCCCTCAAACAAAGTCATTGTAAAAAACCAAACAAATACACACACATCCCCATGCACAACAACTGGCCGCCCGGCCCAACCAACTCATAACCAACCCGCAATGCGCCTCGGGTGGTTTGTCACCAGCCAAGCTCAAAAGATAAGATCCACTCGCACGTAAGGCATGGGCAGCCCAGACCGAAGTGCCACGTAAGCGTTCCCCTTGCGCCCCTTGCCAGCAGGAAAGCAAGGGGTGCCCTTCTAAACCATGGGATTTTTGTTTGGGGGGTGGTTCAAGGGATGGTGATGTTTTTTTTTTTTCGGAAAAGGATCCATGGAAAAAAATGGGAGGAGATTCTTAGCGATGAATGGTTGATTTTGAGAGATATTCATATCCTCTAGGATCTATAATATGGTATATCTACCTACATTTACCCAAAAAATGACCCATTCAGTGTAGGTAAAATACACGCAGCCCCATGCATCGGTATACCGTCGATATAGAATCCTAAAAAGAGTAGCTTTTTGTCCCCTACTGTTGATGGTTCAGAAATCCGACACACCTGAGATAGACGGAACCCGGCAAAAACATGGAGAATCAAATATTTCAGAGTGATTAAGATTCAGTGTGGTTTCTTCACACTTTCATGGTGAGATTTCTTTGTTCGAAAAGACACCTTCATTACAACAGAGCTGGCCGACTTATAGGAATACATCTCTGTTATTCTGTATGTGCCAGGGTCTGATCCACTCCTTATATTGGGGATGGCCATCCCACCTTTAATAGGAATCTTTATATCGGATATCTAAACTCCTTCTATTGGGTTGATGATCATCCCCATACCAAAAGGGAAGCAGAACGAGTTTGGACCCTTGCACATATGACCTTTTGAAAAAATCAATGCACGGGTCAAGGGTGATTTCAGGGACCCAAAATAGTGGGACCCCGTTATGGTAAGCTTCCCATACTATTCCCATATCTTTAGGGATTCTTATGGGAGTGGTATGGGAATAGTATTGGAAAGGGGTCCCATTATTGGGGGTCCCTGAAAATCCGATTGAAAGGGTAGGTATAAATCTACTACTAGTCCCATTAATGTCTTATCGGTTTAAAGAGCTATGAAGAGGCCTAACGGAAGTACAAAATACACGTCAAAATTATTCATAGCACCTGCCAGGATTCCAAAAATTAAACTAATCTTTAAACCAACCCCAGTGTTTATTCGATGCTTTTGCTCTCAGTTTCGGGAAGGGTAGTTCTCGAAAGGATCAACCTCAACCAAAAAGTTCAATCCATTACACTTTGAATCAGTGAAATATCTACCAAGTGGACCTTTAGAATAATAGATATGATTTGATCCTATACTTGGATTTGCTTGGCCAGAAAATCAACCAAAAACAAATCCAAGCTTTATGATATTTGATGGGTTTCCAGCCATTCCAACCAGCTGAGGTTGGTAGTTTATCTACCATTATCTACAAGCTGCTTTTCTGAACCATCAACAGTATTGCTGGGATGTCCGTGGTACTTAGTAAATGGATTATATCTTATAACCCCTGTATAAGCAGGTGGATTTCATCCCCTAAGTAGCTTATAAACCAACCTTTACTAACGATCGTGTTCCGATCACGGACCCATGGGTCCACCCGAAACGTAATCACCGGTGGTTCCCGTTGGGTCCAGCCGCCTCTGAAAAAGAGGTCCAGGGTCACATCGCTAAAACCCGCAGCCAACATGGTGGACCTCATTCGCATTCGCATGGAAAAAACGAAGAAAAAAAAACTCGGACATTGTTCCTGAATAGTCCCTTCCGTTGGGGGGTGGTTACCCTTAAATTCCCTTGAATATCATAGCCAAATACATGGATGTTTCCAAAAATAGAGGTACCCCAGAATGGATGATTTACATAATGGAAATCCCTATTAAAATGGGATGATTTGGGGGGAAAACCCCACTATTTTCGGAAACATCCATATTGGTTGTTTAATACTGTTGATGGTTTTGAAATCCGGTAAACTCACCAGTTGATATGGTAAAATATCCCATTGTTTACAGGGTTTCATACATCCCAGGTGGTGCAGGATTTCTTCCATCAACAGTAGGGATTCTGGATTCTTATTAATGGTTTAGTAGAATGGTTTGGATGACGATAAAAACCCTGGAAATTTGACATACTTCGCCCCTGAAAATAGACCTTTTGGGGAGGGATTTAGGGATGCTTCTTGGGGAGGGATTTAGGTCTTACCCGAGACCGGTGGGCCACCGAAGTCCCTCCATTCACTATCTTATACAATAATACAATATACCCCTTAAAAGGAGGTTTTTACCTAGTAAAGAGCAACTTTGATCAATAGAGTCAATAGAGATCATTCAAGTTTTAGTTTGTCAAACAGTTTTGTTTGTTGCAATAAAACAGATCCCCCCAACAAAAACTTCACTTCTTCTTGGAGTTGCTTGTTCGATGCTCGGAAAAAAAAAAACAAACATATTGTCTCAAATGGTGGTTTGATGGTGATTTGCCATGGCACAAAGAAAAAAACACCTTAAACAAATCCAAGTTTTTTTAAAGGAGGGGCTTGCTTGCCAAGAGAACACTACTGAGGTGCGAAGCAGGTTAGGTATCAACCAGTCGCAAAGTTCGAAGAATTTCTCCTGGTAACTGCTAGTGAAAATCCACTTCTTACCTTGTTCGGGATGCCGTTCTTTTAAATGTATCGAATAGGATTCTTAAGGGGGGGCGGTGATTCCGTAAGGTTCACCCAATCGTCCCGAAGGTTCCCCAGTTGCCCCCTCCCCACTCTGAGAACTCAATAAAACATATAAAGGAAAGTCATCTTCTTACTTTCACCTGAACTTTCCTAAAGCACCATATATCAATGTGAAAACTTACTTCTATTCACTTTCCTTGGAACATGAGCCTTCCTGGACATTACAAGCCCGAAATATCACACGAAAACCTTTGTTATTTTTTCCTACTTGGATATGGGCGCCAACCGAAAATTAGGTGATCAACCATGAAAAAAACAAATGGCTTATTTCAGGGAAATCCATGGAATCTTTTTGGATCCAAAAAAATCTTGAGACACAAATATCATATACTGTATGTCATACATCTATGTCATACAGGATCTCCTCAACGAAGTTGTCTGCTTTACTCTAACTTTCAGGACTTAGCGCCATACTTAGCTCAATAAGTTCGTTTGGTTCTTCATCCCAATGTCTTGGATCGCGAAATGTTGGATGCTTGCACAAAGTGAACCAAACATATTCTCCCCAATGGTGGTGAAAGAAGCTGAAATACTGTTGATGGACAAAATCCCAAACAACTACCTGGGATGGTTAAAACCCTATAAATAATTGGATAATCATCATGATTGGTGGTGCAGGATTTTGTCCATCAACAGTATCATCAAATAAAAACAGTTCACCCTCAGCACTGTTGATGAGTAAATATTGGCCGCTTAGTTCACGAAGCACAGGCATGAAGACAAGTTCAGTCCCATGGAAAGAGGGATGATCCAACGTGCCGAGACGACTGGATATTCAGATTTCTTCCATCAACGGTACCACCTAGGATCTGGTGATTTTCCAAACCGAAGTTGAGTGCTGGCAATTTGTTCTACCTGTTCATATGTTTCTGTAGGAGTTCCATCCCCCAAAAAATAAGTTGAGTTCAACAAAGTGGGCCCCTACTACTAGTCATTGAGCATGGAGATAAAACCCTCTATAAATGGCCCTTTACCTGGGTTTCACTGGGGTTATAACCCCTACCAATGGAGTTCTAGGTCCCTACTTCTAACTGGTGACAGGGCCCACAGTGAACCAGTGACCGCAGGTTCAAATTTCCGTCCAACGACACGGCCGAGGCACTTCATTTGTAAGGACCGTCGACATTGCTCCGTCAGTGATCGGAAGTTCTCCAGTGATGTGTCCTGCTTTGGAAAGGAACCACTGGAGGGTACTTGGTGTGTGATGTATCGAAAGTTATTCCTCGAGCTTGGGCCCTGCCTAAACATTGTAACAGTGGATTTTTTTGGTCTTTCGCCTTAACGCCTTCTTCGGCATTGATACACATCGGAGATTTCGTATGTGTACCAAAATATTGCAACAGTAGATACTGAAGGGTAGTAGGGTTCTCTTCATAAAAAGAATTTAATAAAGTACTAGTTGGTGGTTTCAACCCCTTTCAAAAAAAAAGTCAAATTGGATCATTCCCCCAAGTAGGGTTGAAAATAAAATGCCATTGTTTTCCCTGAAATTGCACTCCCTGAAACTAACATGTCCCCTGAAAATCAATGGTTGGTGAGATTTCCTTCTAGCATGGCCTATTTCAGGGGCGAACTGTTAGTTTCAGGCAGGGTAATGGGGGGAACCTCAAAACCACCCCATTTTTGGGGGGTTCCATATGTTAGTTTTCCAGCATGGTGATGATAAAATCCAGCAGCAATAGCGCGCCCACGTGGTTCGTGAGGCTGGGGTTCGCGAAGTCGACGTCGAGCACCCTCCTGTTACTCCCTGGCGCACGCAGGAAATTTGTCAGCAGAAAATAAGAAGCTTACCACCAAGGCAGCTCTCACGTAGTCTGTGTCTAATAAGGCACCTCGTCCCCCGTCGGTACTGGCGTGCGCTGCTGCCTGACAACAGCGTTTAAAGCCATCCAACCACGGCCCAAAGTGGCTTGAACTTTGGCAGTACCAGCGGTACGCAATTGGGCACTTATTGTCCCGCAAACAATGCTCACAGGTGCCCCTCCTTCCAGGAAGTTGGTTCACCACCCGGGAGCGAGCTACGAAGCCAGAATTTTTCCTACTTAAATTGAGGAGCGTGTATTTCCGAACCCTTGAAAGGCATCCTCAAAATCACAGGGTATAGCCATTGAAAGGTGGTGCAAAATGGAATTACAACATGGGCGAGACGTCTGGACTCAACTAATGGTTAATTCTTGGTTTGGGATTCGAATCGGGTGCCCTTAAGTAACAATCCATTTCATTTTTGGGGATCCTAGGAATCCAAACCACCGGGCCCCAAACCAACAATTAACCATTAGCTGCTTAGGTGATGTACCCACTCACTTAACACAAAAATATCAGATGTTGCCATGTTGCCGTTGTTTTGTTTGTCCGATATCATCCATAAAAATAACGGGCTGCGGCTGCGGCATACGTTTTCATCATTAAGATTAAAGGGAACATGCCTCTTCAATATATCATATACAAATACATTCAAAAAGTATATTTGATGATTTTCCCAATGAACTTCTAGCATGCCCGAAAATATTTCAATCATGTTGGTTTGATGGTGAAAGGATTCTGAATCCATCATGGCCAATATGCCAACATTCCCGAAACAATCAAAGTGGTGCGTTTCCACACCATCTTCGGGAAAAAAAAACAAACATGTCTTTAATGGGGTGACTTGAGATCCTTGGTTGTTCCTCCGAAACCAAAAACACAACACCTTCCAACCCAACTCCAAACAACAAAAATGAAAAATCGATATATCATCTCCTACATCTGCTCTACCTCATCTACATCTGCTCTCACATCTGGCTATCTGTTTTTGTCTCACCTGGGCAAAGATAATGGTCTATCAATAATCCCCACATAATTGGGCAGGATATCATCCCCTATTTACATCCCCTAAACCACCAATTAAGGGCCCTTTTTTTCAGGACACTCACCTGTGCAAAGAGATCGAAAGTAGCAAGTTCCATCTTCGCCGATTGACATGCCGAATTCAGCTCCTTATAGAGGCCAAGGGTTTTTTTCCACGACGAGACCCCGAGGACGAGGACGTGCCTTTTATGGGTGTGTTCTTTCCTGAAGGTGCCATGGGAGAAAAACAGTTTGTATAAAGGAAGATGTTTTATTGATTTAGGTGTTCGGAGGTCTTTTATTTCTATCTTTTTTGAGGGGGACGCTAGCTTTTTGGTCAAGACTTATGCAGGGGCTGGTTGCTTTAAAACTATAATAATTACTACCCGGTTGATTCATTGAACCATTCCACCTCCGTTTCTTGTGTCAGCTCACAAACCAAGACAACCAGGGAAACAAATTCCATTCACAAGGGGCACCCTACGCACCCCACGCGGTTTCAAGGGAGAACTTCAGCGAGGATATCAAAATCATCCAGTTTGGGAAGGCGACAAAAAAATAAGACATGTTTTTTTCCAGCCTCAAGAGAAAAAAACAAAAGTTTACATGCAAACCTGCTATGTAAATATGCAAGTATTGTATGACATATCTATGCATATAATATATTTTGGTGATTGGTTATTTATTTTATTAAGCAGTATCTACTCCCAACAACTCCCCCTGTAGTCTTCCAAAATGCTGTAGTCATTCCGTGTTTTTGGAGGGCCTTCAGCTCCCCTAAAAATCTTCTCAGGAGGTAGCTGGTGGTCCAAATTCCCAAGACTTGTGGGGAAAAAGATCACTGGATCTTTTACTACTGATGCTTCCGAAATCTGGCGAAAAGATGCAGCAGTTGACCACCAAGGCTGGTTTTATCCCATGATCTACAAGGTATGGGTAGGTTTATCCCATTAGTTACAAGGTTATGACTGTTTTTCGGTATGATCTGACTATAGATAATTTTCAACGGAAGGTGCATACACTCAAAATCTGCGAAAACGAATTGCTGCTTGGCAACTAAGGTGCTGCTCAAGATCCTGGGGTAAAAAAAAGTGTCAAGGAAGCAGGCCATGGTCCTTGGAACACTATACTTATACCACCTGGAAAGTAGATGGCACAACTCCCATGTATTGGTTTATCATGGCCCCTTACTAAGCCACCTTTTTGGAGTTGCGCGCATCTACTTTGACTACGGTGTACTACTTTCAGGGGCTGTGTTTGTTTCAGGGAGGGTAATCTTATCTATCTACAAGCGAGCCCTCGGGATTTTCATTCATGCCGAAAATGACACTGCTCTTCATATGCAAAAATGACAAAATCTGGGGAATGTCCACAAAAAAGACATAGTCAACTTCTTTCCTCACAACCAAAGTCATTCCGACTGAAAAAATATCCCAAAAGTTGTGAGGGTTTTTTAAAGAAGAGACCTCCAATAATTGTGGGATGCAACCGGAGATATAAACTCGGGGAATGACATCACCACCGAACCTTCCAAACCACTTTGGTGTGTATAGGTTGTGTTTTGTTCGGTTCGTCCCAAATCATCTACTCTTGAAATGATGTCTTAATTCACACCAGCTGACTTCGTTCAATAATTCTTCTTATAAATTCAAAACCGTCTTGGCCCTTCAAACCAAATTTTCTTGGACCTCTTCAAAAGGAACACATAAGCTAATGTCCAGTAATCTAACATAGCTGGCTGGGAAATCATTTGTATAGATGTAGTTCGACTATTTGTGACAATGTAGGATTTCCAGCCAGCTATGTTAGATTGCCGGAGTGTATACCCCCCAAAAAAGTAACATGGCACCTGAAAATAGGAGATTCCTATTGAAAACCCCATCATTTGTAGGGTCCATCTTTTTGTTTTGGGGGGTGTAAGTTTGACATGTCCTTCTTGGAGCATCATCCCATTGAGTAAGTAGATAGGATCACCCCTATGTATATTCCATGGAAAGGCGATTTGGAAAGGGGTCTCACAACCCGGATCCTTAAGGGAGTTACTAACGAGAGTTACTAACCACTTCATGAGATGATCCTCCAAGTTCCCCCTCTTTTCCATCCTCCATCCGCTAACCTCAAACGACATTCGCGATGTCGATGCAATGCAGCTGCAGTTGGTAATGGATAGATGGCCACGGCCTGGTAGGATACACAGCCATGGGTGGAAAACTTCCATCCCTACTGCTGCCGTCCAATGCACCAGGATTTCATGCAGGTGAGGAATTCCCAGGATTCTTGGGATTCTTGCTTGGAAAGGGTGCAAAAAAAAACCTTGAAATAAATGAACGAGTGAACCAACAAAAAAGGTTCAACCATTACCACTTTGAATATATCCAATATCTACCAAGGTTGACCTTATTATATATAATGATCGTGATACTTGAGCCACGGACTCAAATATCCTGGCTGGATACTTTCCATTGAAATACTGCTTGTTGAATGAGGGGATCCTTGTATAATGGTTCATGATATAATCCCCACATGACTGGGTAGGGATTTCATCCCCCTTTTTTTTCCTAAACAACCATGGGTCCTTTTGTTTGCTGCTCACAGGGCCATGAAAAAAATTATCCAGGAAACTCACATATCCGACCAAACTTATGGCCTTGGTAGAGGATATGTTAGTTCCCTGGAGGGTGAAGACCAGCCACTTACATTACATTCTTATATTGTGTTTGTTCCATTCCACTGGGCTTGGGTAGATCCTATTGGGGTATAGCCTGTTGGTTGAACAACGATGTTTCCAACATGTGTTGTCACGATTTTTGGGGAAATGATCCAATTTGAGAAGCATATCATTTTTCAATTGAGTGGTGACAAAAGCGACCAAGTACTTTAGTTTACATAGCTCAAGCCCAATCTATTTGCCTGCAAAACTAAGTAGTTAAGGCGGTCAACATAGGTAAAACACGTCAATCCCCATTTGGAGTGTTTATAGCTAACATACCATGGGCCCCCAAAACCTACATGTTTAGAATTTTTTATGGTAAATAACCTGGTTTTTAGATGGCCAAAACCTCTATTTTTCATGGTTTTGGGGGCCCATGGTAATTTATAATGCCCAGTTTCACCGGTCCCGATGGTAGTAAGTAGCAAGGCACGAATCAACCGTTCATATCGGTAAAATATACGCGTATGTCCCACGGATGCTATTGGATCCTGGATAGCCTCCTTAAAACTAACAGCCAGTTCGCCCCCCCTGATTTGCCACCAACTTTCAGGTGAGAAGTGTTTGTTTCGCTGGTTCAAGTCAGCAAGGATGTTTTGTACAAATCCTTAAGTGACATTCCCTCATTATAATCCCGAAGTTTTTTAGTGGGTAGTATTTCATCCCCTACCCATTGCATCCATGTATGGTATATTTACCTACATTTGGCATACAAAAACACCAAATGTAGGTAAATATACCATACGTGGATGGTATGGGCTATATAAAAACTGTCTAAATTTCTCCGTAATACCTCAGTCAAAAAATTAGGCTGTCCTGACTCCTACCGTTGGGTGAAGTCAACACACTGCCTCTATATAAAAATAACCAACCAGGGTGGTTGATCACCGGTCAACTTGGAGGATCATCCCATTTAGTAGGTGGTTAGTGTCAAGGGGGGTACTTCCACCATTTAGAACTAGACTAAGCCTACTCTTAGGGGACTTAGTAACCATAATTAGTCAATATCATAATCCTCCAAGTGTGACCTAAACTCCCATTCTGTCCATTTTATAAAGATAAACTCATCAACCCAATAGCAGGAATCCAATAATCTATATACCTAGCGCAAGGATTCCCAAGTGGTACATCAATCCATCCATCCATCAATCCCTAACCTCCGCCAGATCCGCCAGCGCAGTCAACTTTTCTGCGGCCGCCCTGGGAACATGAGTTCGTGCGCCCTCGGCACCGAGGTAAGGTAAATGACCTCGGTGTTTTCTTCTTCCGCCCGAAACGCGCCGGAAAGAGAACAAAAAAAAACGGAAAAAAACTGGATGGCTTTCCAAGACAGTTCGGAATCGCGTTTTGCAGTTGGAAACCCCCGCAATTTTCAGGTGTTCTGTTACAAGGTGGGCCCCCTACCAGTTATAAATAAGTAGGGGCCCATAACTCCACTTATAGCGGTCATAGCCCCAGTTACCCAATTATAAGGTCATCTATAGGGTTTATAAGTTATAACTCAAGTAGTAGGGGCCCACCTTGTATAGTTTTCCGGGGGTGTCTATAATATTATACGTATTTTCCAAGCCCATTCTTCAGGGCACCCACTTTTTGACTTGGGTTTCTTCGTCAATATTCCCCACCAACAATTTGTCGTTCCTCCTATCCAAGAGATCTCCAACAGGACCCACTGAACGGACCCCTACACCTGAGTATCTAATAGCTCTATCAACTTACTTAGGGGTCCGTTGGTAAGATCCCATTCAATTTTCATGGATCCTATTGCTTGGATGCTTCCTGGAAATGGTTGAACTTAACACCCAAATTCATGGGTGTGCAGAGCAGGTAACCGTTAACCCTTAAAAGAGGTACTTTCCCCTCCCCCGAATGATGTTCACCACATCATGATCTTTTTATCAATTGTTTATTAACAATTATTCCATAGTTGATGAATACTATTACAGTAACCACTATGAAACTAGAAGTGTGTCAGTTATGGCAGTCTTACTATATTACACTCCCCAAAACTAATACTTCGCCCTCGCCGAAGATAACATGAATACAAGTTCCCCAAAAGGAATAAAAGGATAGATATGATCATCTTCCAAGCATCCATTTTCAGGTGCGTTAGCTGTTCCAGGGAGGGTACACACCTCGCGCCGCCAGGTGACTGATGATCAAAGGGACCAAGGCGCCAATGAAGATTCCACAAACAAGGCCTGGAATTTTCGAAAAACAAGGCATTGGAAAGGTTTACTACTGTTATCTAGTTGGTGGTTGAACCATCCATCTGAAAAATATGCGCAAGTCAAATGGGAAAAAAAAATCCCCCAATTTTCGGGGTGAACAAATCTTTGAAACCACCACCTAGTTTTTATGGTTCATAAATCTTGGCGTTCACCAGCTGAGGTTGGTAGTTTATTCAGTTTGTCCAATGTTTTACACATCCCAGGAGGTTGGGAATGGGATTTCATCAACAGGAGGTATGTTTCAACCGACCGTTGGATCCATAGGATCCATTGGACTGGGCGTATTTACCTACAATGGTCATCAAGTTTCTTCCAGTTACCTAGGTCTTAGGTGGTTTGATTCTCGGTTGCTGATTGGCCCCCCCAAAAAGTTGTGATCCAACTGGGCCAATGAATGTAGGGTTTACTGGCTTTGCAACTAGAAAAACGCCCCTCACTGTGGTGGTTTCAACGGAAACAAATTTGCGGATCCATCGTCAAATTCAGTCACCGAATGAAACTCTACATGGATCGGTGTTGCAACAGGAAAACTTGCCAAACCAACGAAATCTTCAAACAAAAACCATTTTATCCCATTGTTGGATGTCACTTGGCCTTTTAAAGGGTCACTTAACCATCCCCAAAAGGTCCCAAAGAATTGCCGGGTAGTTACTTGGTGGTTAATCCCCACACTCCAACTGGTTTTTGGCGGATCCCGCTGCCAGATCTTTTGCCATAGAGCAGTGTACTCGTATGTACTACCATTGCTGCTACTAGACGCTAACAGGCTTTCCGGCTGAAGTGTCGGAGTTCACATTTCCAAACATTTCCCGAGGTCTTAGTCCTGTGAAACATGCGCTGCTGTGCACGAGCTGCTTTGGTGCGTCATTGTGGTGAGGGAGCATGCTGCGCGAAGATGATGATGATGATGATGATGATGATGATGATGATGATGATGATGTGGTCGGCGACACGTTCGATGACATCGTAGATTCCTGCACCTTGCCATGCTCTAGGAGGACAGGCCTAGGCCTGAACTGAAATAAATGACACGAGGTGCTTTCAACAGGTATCCGAAAGCAAATTGGATAAATTTCCATTCATTTCCTTTACACCATCTTCTATAGGTGGTGGTTTCAATCATTTGTCATTTTCACCCCGAAAATTGGGGAAGATTTCCCTTTTTGACGAATATCTTAGTCTTTGTTAAGATGGGCTTTCAAAAACAGCAGTTCCTCCAGACTGCCCTGGGAGGCATGGGTATGTTCGCGCTTGACAGACAGAAAGTCTTCGAAAAACGCCAAGCCAAATTCTTGTGACAAGTCGTCCAATCGAAATCTAAGCAAAAATGGACTGAAGAACTGGGGTTCTTGTAATTGATCCCAACACAAAACCACGACAGGATGTCCCAACACTTTGGCCCATAGCTTTTGTGTTGAAGCCCACTTACCTTCTGGTCAACTAACATTAGCAATGGAAAATCACCTCGTTTCAATAGGAAATACATCTACAAACGGTGGATTTTCCAGCCATCTATGTTTTTTACCAAAAGGGTGTAGGTGAAGGGTATGTATGTGTAAGTTCCCAAGAGATCCCCCCGCATTTCTCTTTTTTAGCTACCCTCCCTGGAACTAACAGTTCAACCCTAAAAATTGGTGCTTGGGAAACAAATTTTTTCCTTGGGGTTTCGGCCCATTCTGAGGGACGCTTACTGTTAGTTTTTGGGGGAGGGTAAAGGACAAAAAGGACAAAATTGATCACAAATCACCAACATAAACTCTGCTCTATTGTAAACTAAGATAGCGATTTTCCATTGCTATGTTGGTTTACCAGTATTGGAGTCGGTTTTCCGTCCATTCACCACATGGAAAAATAGGAAAGTCGGTAGTTTGCTCGACCTCATGATTTGTCAAAACAACGTCGTCGCCTGCGATGCTCTGAAGCAGCAAGATATGATCTTTCCTGAGGTCCGAGTGGTGAAAAAAAACAAGGAATCCTGCTTACACTTTTAGAATAGGTAACAAAAAATTGGCTTAAGTGATGACAAAGCCCATTAAAAGGAAAGGTTGCAGATTTGTCCCCGGAAAACATTTTCGGAAACTATCCGCCACAGATGGTACCATCTGCTGGATCTATATAAATATTGGTGAAACCAGGGTTTGGCATCCATCCACAACCCTGAAGTTGGTATAAGTATTATATACCAGTAGTGCCCGGACAAGCCGGGGGCGGAAGTTTCAAAGAAAAAAAACTATAAGTCAAAGAAAGAATTTGCCTATAGAATGCGCGCAAGGCGACCGACGAGCGCGATGCCCAAACACATTCTTTGCTGTGAACGAGCCTTCTGCTGTTCCGTGGTGGTGATGTGACCTGTTTTGATGTCACGAAGTTGCTTGCGGTGTGAGATGAAGTAATGTGCTTGGTTGTGAGGTGACATGGGGTGAGCTACTGTGGTTAGTTGCGACGTGGCATGTCATGTCATGTCACTTGATGTGCTGGTCATGTCATTTGATGCGATGTGATTGCTTGTGTTGTGTCATGTCACGTGATGCAATGCGATGTCATGTGATGTGCGCTCATGTGAAGAGCTGTCATCTGTTGTGCCCTGCAATGGGATGGAATGTTATGAGGTTAAACCACCATTATTCTCTAAACAACTAGTCTGTACTACAAAGTACTACTCCAGTACTACTCCAACACTAGTCTGTACTTCAAAGTACTACTCCAGTACTACTCCAACACTACTCTGTACTTCAAAGTACTACTCCAGCACT
>DF243534.1:0-38289 GCA_000507305.1 Breviolum minutum Mf 1.05b.01 | reverse complement strand
ACGACTACTACTACTAGGACTACTACTGCTACGACTACTACTGCTACGACTACTACTGCTAGGACTACTATTCCTGTCAGGCTACCCAAAAGTTCGTATATCGGAAGTTTGCCACTAAACTTCCTTTGATCATATGGAAAACCCAACAAACTTACCTGCTGAGTTGACTTTTTCCAACCACCTGTTCGTCGTTTTTTGCATGGCGGGTTCCTGCCAGTAAAACCCCATGCCCCAGCAACTTTGGCGGGGCAAAGGAACCTTGAACTATCAAACAACATGTCTGTACAAGGTGGGTGATATTTAGTAGGATTTCCATCCCCCAAAAAGTTCAAAGTTCAACCAAGAACCGCAAATAAGTCCCTATGCCATGAAATACCCGTTAATCGGTAACGTATCATTAGTAGAGTTTTACATCATGGTGATTGAACAACATCCCATCTGATTTTCAAAGGGCCTCCCGTTTAGTGTTGAAGTCTAAATGGTTTCCAAAGGCAGGTTTAGGCCAGTACTGTTGATGGTTCAGAAATCCGCTAATCAATTGAGGTTGGTAGTTGTTCCCCATTATTTACAAGGTTTTAGCACCATCCCAGGTGGTTAGCCGGATTTCTGAACCATCAACAGTATGATAGACAATCCTATAATCTCTCTAAATGAGGCACCATGGGATTCTTTATGCCTCAAGTTGATCTCGTTCTCCGTTTTGTTGATGGCTCTTCATCCTTCAAGTATCACTTCTGTCCATAAATTGCTTTATGAAGATCTACCAGGGAACGTTTTCTTTGAAATCATCTCGTTTCCCCAAGTTGAAAAAATGCCGATTTTTCATCAACCTTTGCTACGCTGTGATTTTGAGGATTCTCGGCGGGTTCTTAAACGCTCCTCATTAGGATCGGAAAATACTGTAATGGAAATACAAAATTCTGGCTCCTTGGATCCCCCAATATCACAGGATAGATTCTCAGTCGTGACTTTGGCAGTTCAACCATGGCCTTTAAACCAAAGTATCTGAAAGGTGTGTCAACCTTCCCCTTTTCATCCCATCATCTCCAACCCTAAAACGAAAAAAAATACGATGCTTCCACCCTTATCCCTGACTCTATTAGTTTGGATGTTTATCCCACTTTGGGTACCTTAAAAAGGAGCTTGGCCTTTTTTTGATCGGGCAACAAAATCCAAGATTCGTTGGGAGCGACAGTAAGGTATTTTGGGGAGATTCCCGATTCCGTTTTTTGATGCCCAATAACTGTACCTACATCTCCGGGGGGCCCATTGGTTTGCTGTCAGTTTTGTTATAAAAACCCGAGGATCAAACCACCTAAGACCAAGGCAATGGGAAGAATGATGATGACCACTGTAGCGGTATTACCCGCCAACCTCAACGAAGCACAATTGAGGGATTGCTGCGATGGAGCACGGCAACCATTTTAAAATCTACCTTTTAATTCCAAACTACCAGCTTTACATGAATGGAAATAGATAAACAGCCATCATTTCCCACGTGAAGATCTGGAATCATCCAAATGGAACAACCCATTTATAAATGGATGTTTTAGGTTCCTGGTATATTATATCAGTGGTGCTTTTTTCTCGGCAAAATTGTGCGCAAAGTGGGAAATAATTTTGATGAAACAAAAATGTATACAAAAGACTCAGGGTTATAAAATCGTTGAAGATACGGGAAAACAATTCATATCATGATAGAAAAACTAAGAAAAACATATCTTGGCAAAACTCAGGTCCCTTGCCAAAAGTACACTACCACTAAACTCAAAGGGGCACTTCGAGACTACGGAACGATATCCCAAAGTTTTGCCAAAGATATACGATACATTGTAACATGATAAACAATAGACCTCATGATTGAAACTTGTCTCGAATTGAGGCCCAGACTAAAACCCGCAAGCATTCTGAGTGGGTTTTTTGAAACACACGCAACTAGTGTCAATTCGGAACACCTACACCCTGGATGTTTTTCATAACGAATGGATACTGAAAATGATTAGCCTTGCAAAAGGTATTTCGATTTGAAATATTACTATTATACACAGTATCTATGTTAGATCTCAGGGGTGTACATAAACAATCATAAACAAACATCAAAGATTGCTAATAATAAGCAAAACATCACCAACTACTTGGAAACCACCGAGAGAAATTTCTGGGATGATTCTGAGTGAAGTTGATCTTTTTTGCCGTCTAAAAAAGATGGAAAGAAACTCGTATACAACCTATATACTCTCCAGGGAACGGTTCGTACATATCCCACCAAACAGAAAATCATCGACTCAAAAGTGCCGGCTGATAGAGGGATATGTCACGTTTAATTTCCAGGAGGGTAACTCTAATTTACCCAGCTGATTGGTTTTATTTTTTTGTGAAAACTACGTGATTTTTTCCAAATTGATCATGACATATCATATGTCTGGCAAGTGCTTACTCCCCAGCCACTTGCTCCTTTGCTCGTCATTTAGTAGGGAAAATGGCCATCTTTTGCTCATCACGAAGCACCAGCCAGATATAATTGATCCTATAACTAGTTGGTGGTTTCAACCCATCTCCAAAACATACTAGTCAAAATAGGAATCTTCCCCAGGTAGGGGTGAAAATAGAACATATTTGAAACCACCACCTAAGTTTGTTATTTTGTTTGTTGGGAATCTTTTGGATCATTTCTCCAGGGGTGAAAATAAAATACATTTGAAACCACCACCTAGTGATCCTATAACTATTCCTCTAACTGAATTTGAATCATCGAACGGTCAACTCTTGAACATCACTTCCAAGCTTGATACATATGATTTCATCGGCAGGAACAAAAACGACAAGACATTCCAAATAAACAGTCGTTTCATAAGGCCTTGTTAAGGGAAAACCAATGGTTTTCACAAGCCCTGACAGCGGCTATTTCTTGGGGAGTTGGGCACCCTTAGATTTTGATGAAAATAAAAGGCCAGCCAAGACACATGACACGTGGAGTATGTAAATGTGCTGCAGCAAAGCTCCATACAACACCCAACAAGACGGTAAAACCCAGTCCTGGTGGTTACAGGAGTTGCGGAATTTGATGGGAGCTTTGGTTGAGATAGATCAACTATAGTAGTTCCAACTACAGTAGTTGGGGATTCCAATGAAAAAAGAGTAGTTGGGTGATTTCAATGAGCAAATCTTTGCAGTCAAATGTCGAATCCCCCAACATTTTGGGGGGATGATTTTCAAATCTAAATGAAACAGACCATTCCAAATGAGATTTGTTTCACCCCAGTAGACCCTACACATCGGAATCATCCTAGTTGTGATACAGTCAAAAGGAACCAGCAGCTGTGACCCTTGACATCCTTGACCTTAACAACTGGTGATTAAAGAAACCACCCGTGAATCAATCAAGCCATGTTAGGTCAGGTTATTGTTTTTAAATGGAAATCAATACCAGCACCTCTCCTTTTGGGTTGGTGATTGAATACTAGGTGGTGGTTTCAACTCATTTGAAAACATATTAATCAAAGATCATTTCCCCAAGGTTCGATGTTTCACAAAAAATGGTCTTGAAAAAAATGTCATGTAGTAAAACACGGCGTTTTCTCGTCTTCCAACCATATTTGAGTGGAGTCCATGGTCCCCTGAACGTTCAAGAAAGTTCCTTGGGTGAAGAATCCAAAAAAATAAAAATGTTGAATGACAATTCAAAACCCTAGGGATCCAATCACCTTTTGAGAATGGTAATGGAAGCTAAATACCTTGCTGAGGAGGTGATTATACACCCCAATCATCATCTGACAAGGTGATTGGATCCCTAGGGAAACATCCCAAAATGTTAATAGCGGTATTCATTTTCGTTCTAATCCTTGTGAACCAAAGTCCAAACACGGTGTTGTTTCTACGATTTGCTGTGGAAATATTCGCAAAAATCGTATTCCCCAAATGACGGGAAGGAAATCCATAGCCATAAATCAAATATACAGCATCATGAAAAAAAAACTTGATAAAAAGATACATGATTGATGTATATATGTGAACGTCTCCTTCCCAAGAAAAACTCAACAAGTCAAACGGTTCATCAATTTTTCAAAATTTCACCTTTCTGGTCAGAAAGGTGGTCTTTATTTGCCTCCAACCCGGGTTTGTGGCACCTACAGCAAGTATCCATAGGTTCCATTGCAATCCGCCCAGCAGGAAACAAAGGTAGCCTTGACTCGACCAAACAAGGAAAGGCAAGGCATAAAATCACCAATCACAACATCTTTTTCTGGGATTTTTTTTTGGGGGGGGGTCGAAATTGATAAAACTTTGAATTCGAAGGGGATGGAAAAAGGATGAAAAAGGTTGGATGTTTGTGTCATTTTACTGTCTGAGTCTGTGGATTTGTTTGAAGAAATTGTTGTCTTTGTTGCTGTTTCTTTTAGTAATCGGAAGTCGGAAGTACCCTATAAATTTCCAGCTCCAAAAAGGTCGCTGCCATGATGGACTATTGATTTCATCAACAAACTTTAAACACGCATACGAGCAACGGCAAAAAACCGTGAGAAGACGCCCCCCATGATACTGATTCGTTCAAAAGGGATCCTGATTTCATGGCTTATTCCTTGTGGAACTGTAATGGCCTAAATAAATCCCCATGGAACTGGGTAGTATCTCATCCCCTATTAAACAGCACTAATAACCACTGTGAACTGATCACTGCTCGTACGACCCTTTTTGGGAGGATGTTCCATCACCTCATACCATCATCATCCTTCACCCACATGAGTCCAAGAAGTCTACAAGGTGGGCTTCTGTTAGTTATAAATGGAGTTATGGGACCCCTAGAGCCCTAGAAATGGCTTTTTTTTACTGGCTAACTGGGGTGGAAATTCACACCTACGAAAACAGGGGTTATATAACTCCACTTATAACAGGTAAGGGCGCCCACCTTGTGAATCAGTGCTCAGTGCCTGTGAAACACACCCCACTTATGACTGGTAAGGGCCCACCTTCTAAGCTGGCACAGATTTTGTACAAAGCTGTTCAAAACCTTAACGGACAACCAAAAAAACCTGGATATTGATTTCTGCCAGGTTAGGTTGTTTCTTCACCAAGGAACAACATGCCAAACCAAGAGGTGTAAGCACCACAATCGACGAAGCCTGAATTGCTGGAGGAATCTGGTCAATGGTCAAATGTTTTTTTTTCCAAAGTATTTCGGTGAGCAGTGGGTACAAGGGTGGACCCATGGAAGTGATCGTTACTAGTTAGTAAGTTGGTTGATTTCACCTACTTAGGGGAAATATCCAACCTACTTACATAGGGGTTACAATCCATTTAGTAAGTACCAGCAGGACATCCGAGTAGCGTTCATAACATGGTGTAACATACATATTTAGATATACCTGGAGCCTGTGGTATATATATATATACATGTCGTATATATGTTACCATGCTGCGTGATGACGGCCCAACCCCCTGACTGGCTGGCATCCCTCCCGATACATGTAGTAGTAGTAGTAGTAGTAGTAGTAGTAGTAGCAGCAGCAGCAGCAGTAGTAGTAGTAGCAGCAGTAGTAGTAGTAGTAGTAGTTGTTGTTGTTGTTGTTGTAGCTAGCACTACTAGTAGTAATTAGAATAGTCATCATAGAAGCAGGAGCAGTTTTTATTGGGGCCAAGACACCCAAATGAAAGCATTGCGACAAGTGTCACCCAGCAAATTCATAGGAGTGGCAAAGCTCACTATGCAAGCTAAAGCCACCTGATGAATGCACAGCCGCCTTTGAAGGACCCGGGGATAGTTGGATGTACCCCGATCCCAACCTGGAGCCCCTGGGAATGGGAAATCCCTATATATAGGCCCTTGTTTTTAGTGGGTATTTATGGGTAAAATCATGCCCAAAAATCCCTACGTTAGGGGTTTCCCCCCAATTGTCCATCGATTGAAGGACCCACGTTAGGCGTTTTGGTAAGTTCCTTCGGGCAAAATTCGACTCCAAAGAGTTGGGGGAAACTCCAAAAAAAATCACCAAAAAATCATGTGGAAGTTAAAGATGGGTGTATCTCCAATAGTAGTCTAGTTGGTGGTTGACCCAGCCATTTGAAAAATATGCTCGTCAAAATGGGAATCTTCCCCAAGTAGGGATGAAAAAACAACATGAAACGACCACCGAGTAGTTGCCTTGAACAAAAATACCGACATTTTCCACTGAACCATGATTCTGGGGGAATCCGAGTATATAATTGTTCGAAATTGATTCTCATAACAACCCCCCCAAGAGAAATAGTCAGGGTTTCACGCAGTCATGGAGTCTGTTGGGGATCCCAAACATTCCCAAACTATATATATATATTCCCTAAGGGGCAAATTGTTTTTTCGCTCTGACCACCTGGGAATCAACAAGTAGGTTCAACGGAACGAATTCGTTCCGTTGCGTCACCCGACCTTGGCAAAAGTTTTGAAGTTTTGTTGAATGAGATTCAAATATATAAGTTGTATAAGATGGTGCCTACAAAAATGTTTCCCTTACGATCAATGTAACCATACAAACCAACCAAATGTAGGTAAACATACCAAACAAATATACCCCCAAAAATTACATTTCGAACCCAAAAAAAACGGTGGTTATCGGTTAACGCAGATGTTTCTCCTTTTTCCTTTTGCGTGCATTTTCAGGTTCCATCTTAGTTTTCGGGGGAGTCCATTCAATCAACATCTATTATTCTCTTTCACCCATATATATTTTTCAAGGTAAAAACCACTGATCTCCAAAAAAAAAACAAGGCACCATCAAATGACTGACCTTATCAGAAGATCTTGCCGCCATCCTCAGCTACCACGACTCAAAAACAACTAGAAACTTTACGACTCAAAGATTGGGATCATTTGATCACTTGGTGGTGGTTTTTTGCCACCTGCAAAATATGCGCACTCATCAAAATTGGGATTTTCAAAAAAAACACAGTTTGATTTTCTTTTTTGGGGGGGGTGAAAATTCCAAGAATATCTGAAATGTTTCACCACCTAGATCACCACTCCATGTTCTACGTGACACTGACCACGATTCATGTAGAAGCTAACAATGATCCGACGATCTTTTTCATCATGTCGCACAAAAAAGATTCCATTCCAAATTGATTTGCTAGTTGGTGGTTGAACCAACCCTTTGAAAAATATGCGCAAGTCAAATTGGATCTTTTCCCCGCAAATCGAGGTGAACATAACAAATATTTGAAGTTTCACCACCCAGCAATTGATTTGTGAGTCGGAATTGAAACATCCAAATGTGAAATCTAAGATCACATCGATCGCTCTTTTGGATTTTTGGGCCTCCCTAGCAACATCGGTTAGCCAAATAAGAGCTCACTGGTCACATCCTGCATATGTCATTTTCCTCACACTCTGCTAAAGACCTTCTTGTCTCACTTGGTAGGGGTTCTTAGCTGTAAATGGAGTGAAATCACATGTAAAGCAAGAACAAAGTAACATCCAATAAAATGCAATTTCATGAGTGGATCATTAAATCTCTATAACTGGATAAATCTGTTGAAACAAAACTCCTTTTTTTACGTGGTTTCGGTTGGATTTGTTGGCACTTTCGGACTTCAATTTCTGGGCAAGAACAAGGTGACCAAAAGATGGCACTCCTTTTTTTTCAGCTGGAATGATCTATCCCAAAAAAAAAATGAATGATCCACGGGAGAGGTGTGAATTCCTATTATCAAGAAAAAACAGGGGTCTCCTGTCTACAGGCCGTTTACAACACATCATGTAACATGTATACCCAAAGAACGGTAAGTCTTGGGCCTATCAAATGTAAAAATGGAAAGGATTTCATTGTGCAGAAAATTGGATCTTAGGACAAATGACTTGAAGTTCTTGTTGGTGTGCTGCTGTTATACTGACGACATGCTGAACTCCAATAGGCCGTAAAATTAGTTGAAGAATTTCTCTGAGGTTTTTTCAACACCCACATAGCTGAATGGGTTGTACATACTTTTTTGGTGGGAGATCAATTATAGATATAAAATGATTCAATGATTACACCCCGGAAAACTAACATAGCCCCTGAAAATAGGCCCTCCCATGAAAGTAGTGTTGGAACCATAAATTTTCAGGTGTGAGCTGTTAGTTTCAGGGAGGGTAAAGAATATACCGTATAATTACCCCACGTTCACCACTTCCACCCCAGTACAAATCTTACCCAACACAACTTTTGCCACCAAGCATCGTCCCAAACATCCAACCTTAAATTTAGCTGTGAAGATGAGAAAATTCCAACGACGATACATTCCATGGCTCAAGATCCGTTTAAAAGGAAATAAAAGGAATAACACCCACTTAAGACACAATGCAAAGAAATTCAGAGATACTACAAGTAGGCCCCCCAAAAAAACAAAAACTAGATTCATGTTCCTTACCATGTATGTCAAGGCTTCCTTCCTATCTTCCTTATATACTTCCTTCCCTAAATGCACACTAAAAAATCGCCGGTACTACAACAATCAACTCCAGATGTTTTTTCGGAAGAAAGTGCTCACATGAATAAGGCCTGGGCAAATTATACTCCCTAAAACTAACAGCACGCTTGGCCTCGGAAATAGGTGAGAAATCCCCAAAAGGACATCCGATCATCTTCCAAAGCATCCATTTTCAGGTGCCAACTGTTAGTTTCACGGAGAGTATCTGGAAATTCCTAAACCTAATTTTTGGGGGGGGCCATTTTGGGTCTTCACCTTACTATTGAAAACCACCCATTTTTTCCAGGTTACCAACCGGACGCGACTGGTGGCAAAAGGTCGGGGTTGAATGTGCTGAAACATCCAAGCACCGGATTTTAGGGATCATTAAGTTACCAACCCAAACTTCATTATACTATTTCATGCGGGAAATCCCAGTTGGTAAGTAGTTAGTAACCCAAATATACTAGCCATTTAGGTCATTTGGAAGGGAATTTTGAGGGATTTCCCTTATAATGCTGTTGATGGTTCAGAAATCCTGCACCGATTGATATGGTAAATATCCCATTATTTGCAGGGAAACATTACATGTTAGGTGGTTAGCCGGATGTCTTCCATGAATAGTATTTCATGTGGGAAATCCCTCAAAACGACCTCAGATTAGCATCGTTTGATCTCCTAAAAAAAGAACTTAAGGTCCCATTTAATGACACCTGCCAAGTGGGAGCTGCAAGTGGTTCTGACTCCACTTAAAGGAGCCCTATGACAGTCAAAACCCCACTTATGGATTTGTGTAGACGGCCATGAAATAGGGGCCCCCTCCCTTTATAACGATCAGATTTTTTCGGGAAAGCACCTTGTTTTTTTACGCCTGCGTTTGGGTGTCTGGCTGGAAGTTAGTTAGTAACGATCGTTAGTAAGTTGGTGAAAATTTCACCTACAAAAAGGGGAAGAAAACAACCTACTTATATATGGGCTTATAAAAAAATCCATTGATCCTAAGTACCGTTACAGGACATCCCAGGTGGGTATTGCCAAGCCACAAATCAACACCGAGAAGGCTGCTCGCAAAGCCACCGCGCTGCGGACATTGGGAACTGAAGACATGGCGACGACGACAACGACGTCGATTGAAACAGCCAAAGCTTTGGGCTGCGTTTGGACCGACACAAAAGTGCTGTAAGAAAGGCGATTTGTCGAAAAGCTGGGTGAGAAAAAACACGTTGTAGTAAAGATCTTCAAAGTGGTGGAATAAGTTATTCATCTTTGATGTTTTTTTTGTTAGCCGTTTGCGGGGGAGAGATAAATTTTAAGCATGAATTTAACTCCTTGTTCTTTTTTTGGAATGGATTTTTTGCTAACACAAACACCGATGATGGAAACTTTTTTCTTGAAAAGATTAGACTCAATCTTCAGGTTCAGGATGTCTTGTCCATCCATTGAATATCAGAGTTGATTGAGGCATACCCCTTCCTCACCGTGAACTTCAGAAATTTTCGGAACCAAAAGCTGCGGGAGAAAAACCATGCCATGCAGGTGAATGAGGAAGATGCAAGTCTGGGCAAATCTTCCCATAATACCTATAACTAACTGGTGGTTTCGACCCAATTGAAACATATTAGTCAAAACAGGTAGGGGTGGAAACCACCACCTAGAAAAACCTGAAATAAGTGCACTTTTGGTGGGTAATTCGGTACTTCCTTATTTACTATTCACCACATATTTTGGGGTGACTGCTCGGCGGGTTGGTCGCTCAGTATGAAAATTGATGGGTGAACCACGATGCGGAAAGGTGAATTTAGATTTTGGATCAGTCATGTGTTTGATTGGGTGGGTTTAGTCCTCATGGAAAAACATGTCTAGTTGGGGTGGGTGTTTGTGCCACATATGAATAAAAAATCAAAGCGCGGTCGTCAAAGTGCATGAGATATTGGGGTAACAATATCGCAAAAGGTAGAAACCACCACCCAAAAATTGTGGCGAATTTCATACTTTTCACAAGCCTCCCAATTCTGGAAATCTCGTGCCAGTGTGGAAAAATTATCCGATCCTTGTTTAAAGAACAAAAAAGACTTGTCCTTGCATGATGTGGCTTCATAATTCACTGAATACTCAATTTAAATGGAAATACCCACCCCAAATTACACTACTCTCAACAAACACAGCACCAGTATCCAAAAGGAAAATCACCCTTGTAACTGTTGCTGGGTGCCTTTTTGTTGGTTGGGAGTAGGGGTATAGCCTATGTAGCTATGTGAATCTGTTCAAGCCTAACATGCCAGGTTGACTAGTTCTTAACAGTATTCTGCTACTACTGCATCCTCTAACCCAGATCTTCAGTTTACCTCGCGATAGATTTTCCTTTCCTAAGAGCTTGCTTCCAGATGTGTTTCGGAGGCTGGAAGAGAAGGCAATGGTGAAGTTGATTCCAATTGCACAACATCTGTTTTGCAGGTCCCAATCACTCATAAATCACCACCCGAAAAAAGATGCGAAGGGAGTATCTGCTTAAAGTAGAACGTGACACAGGTAATCACCCAATATATCCATATGCAGAACCCATCCACTAAAAGTATAAACACCTAAATCTTCCCAAGGAATCTGAACTTTGAGCCCCAAAAAACCCACCAAAAACAGCCCCTTAAGCTGGGCTAAAATTGGACATCCAAACAGACGGAGAGTCTAGGGGGTCACCACGATTGTAACTCAGGATTTGAGTTGCCCCTCCCCACCTACAAAATGACAGTCGTCATTCCATCTTGGGAACAAGCTCACATACATCGCAAATTTTAGAACGTTAAACACATCCAAAAAATTATCTAGTTGGTGATTTCAACCCATCTGACAAGTAGGGGCGAACATAAAAATTTGAACCCACCACCCAATTGTAAAGTATACTTGCTAGAAACACATCTAATACATTGCCGGAATGTCAATGATAGCTGTGCACGATATCTCATACTTAGATTCGCTTAAGACGCTCGGAAAAAAGTAAAAACATTCTCCCAAATGGTGGTGAATCACGGTGATGAATCCCATGGTAGAATCCGTAAAAATTTCCGCCTTAAACACATCCAAGTATATATACCATGGCCCCCCCAAACCCGCTTTTTTTGAGGTTTTTGTATGGTAAATAACCTAATATTTAACAGGTGGCCAACAACCTTTATTTTTCATGGTTTTGGTGGCAAAAATGGTTATATAATTGGTGGATTCGTGTGTAAAAATGACTTTTTCCGGACCTGCTTCCAACGACTTCCCTCCACGGCTTTTTAATCCCAAAACATCTGGGCCACCTCCAGACCCAGGTGCATCACCATGACGTTATCCCTGCGACTAAACGGACCGGTGAAGTCACCCCCCGCGACTAAAAATTTCGAAGCATTTCTTCCGGAACCCGAAGAAAATCCGGAAAACTCCGAAGAAGTCAGCGGCGGACACATTTTTGAGGACCCATATGAGGGTTTCCTAAAAATAGTGGGGTTTCACCCCAAATCATCCATTTTAATAGGGTTTTCCATTGTAAACCATCCATTTTGGGGTACCACCATTTAAGGAAACATGTATATATCAACACACCCCCCCGTTTTCTGAGGTTCATTCACCCTTCCCTTTGGAGGGTCCAATCACTGATTCTTAGGGTCCAATCGTCTTCAATCAACCTAAGAAGTCTTTCCGGATTAGAAGTTTGTAAGTGGTTAAAAAAATCATGATCATCGTATTTAGCATAAATATATGTCCTACGACTATTAGTTATTGTAATTATTTAGCCTAACTATAGATAACTATAGTCCTATAACTGTAAGTCCTAAAACTAAACAAATATCATAGTTAAAACATCATTCAGTCTAACTATAAGTCCTACAACTATTTCTTCAAGCTTCGACGCATTATTATTGAGCAGAAAAAACCAAAAAAATGTGTTGTTGGACCCTTGTTTTTTGTGTGCATTTGTATATATAGTTCCTGTTAGTGTTTGACACAAGTCATCGACTCATCTCACAACAACCTTGATGTTGAGGGAAGGACCAGTCTCAATGGGATCAAAGCGTCACTTTTCGTATTTTTTGTTGAATTGTTTTTTAAGAAAACTGCCTTGAATGTTGAAAAGCACCACCAAAAAGTCATTGTTGGTTTCTGACACAAAAACAATTGAAGCTCAAACAATTCCTAGGAGTGATTCAAAAAACATGGCACCTATACTGATCTAATGGATGGTTTGTACGTGGAAAGTTTATATTTCTACATGTCCTTCGCATCTTCTTAGAAATTCTTTGATATGGAGTGCTCATGAGTGCTCAAAATGGTGTATTTGTAATATCTGGAATCTAATAATTATATACATCCTGAAATCCTGGCTTTCATCAAATCATCGGAAAATTCTCCATTCGTATCACACCTTTTTCATCTCACCTCAAGATTGACAAAAAACACCAAAGGTTATTGCTTTGAATGGTACCCAAAAACATCCATGATTTTCTTGGCTTCCCCATGTTAGTAAACTCCACGTACCAACCCACTCAAATCAACCCTCCGGAAAAAACCTTCTCCCAAGTTCCCGTGCCCCAAATGTTCTGTCAAGAAGGCCACAAACAACTGACCACTGTGTGGGTTTGGGCAACATGGAAACACACATGGCAAAGGGTATCATCTGGGTGATGTATTTTGGAACAGCATGCCAGTGACGAAAAATGATGGTTGGGGGAAATATTGGGAAGATGCAACACGAAAACGTCTCCACCTGGACAAAGCAGTTCATGGGTTCTTTATGTCAGTAGCAGTAACTATAGTCATTGTCATTATTATAGGGAGTACATGATGGAGTAACTGCTTGCAACTAGACGATCATTGCAAACAAAATAGTTTTTCACAGGGACATACCTGGGTCTAACTGATCCCATAGCATCATATAGCATCCATGTATGGCTATATTTAGATACCTACATCTACCATAGAATCATCCAAATGTAGGTAAATACATGGTAAATATAATATACCATATATTAGGATGGTATGGGGATGATAATCTTCCTTTCCCTCACGTGTCGGATCCTTTTTAATAGTTTTTTTAATTAGTACCGTATCAAATCAAGCAACATTTGCCGAACCAGATGTCATGTTTTTGATAATTTTCGTAAATATCGCGGCTATTATTCACCTTCAAAATGTCCAAATTATTGATCCGGATGGAGACATATAACATTTCACCCACCCAAACCCTAAATTCCTGTGCGAGAAAATTGCCTTTATAATGATGACTACTTTTTAGTTCTTTACGGGTTTGGGCAGGACTTTCTTGGGACATTCTAGTATACTTGCACGCTGGTAATGACTATATTTTCGTTTTCGTACAGAGGGGTCATCACTATAGACTTGTTCTTCAATCAATGCTGTGCTTACCAACATGTTTCTAGTTGGTGGTTTCAAACCATTTGGAAAATATGAGTCAAATTGGATCATTTCCCCAAGTAGGGGTGAAAATAAACCATGTTTGAAACCACCACCTAGGTTTTGAAGGGTAATCAAGCATCATGCCGCGAAAAAACATGCCGCCTGTTTTTTTCTCGCAGAAGGCCGTCACTTCCACTGGGGGACGATGTTTAAAGTTTCCATTCGCATGTTTTTTTGTTTTGCTTTTTCAAGATGTCCAAAACAGAATCCAGCTGGATGTTTCCAAAACTCATGGTAACCCCAAATCATCCATTCTTAATTTGGTGTTCCATATTGTAAACCATCCATTTTGGGGGTGCCCCTATATTTGGAAACACCTAGCTTTTCTTGCAAACCTATGCAAATTTTCATCAACCCTTTTCCAAATTCGCTTCTCCCGCAACGACCACGCACCGTTTGGTGGAAAAAAAGCGCTCGGGCATCTCGTGACCGTCGCGTTTGGCATCTCGTGACCGTCCCCCCCCCAGCAAATTGTGTGGCCGCTGGCTCCGGGGTGTGGAAGAGATTGAAACGCAGGACATGAAGCAGGGCTCACAAACAAACACCCCCAACAAAAATGAATTAACACGTTGCCCCTGAAAATAGGCCAAAAAACCCAAAAACAAGAAAGGATCGTCTTCCTTTGCCATCATTTTTCAGGGGTAAACTCGCTCTTCAGTTTCCGATTTTTTTTACCACCAACCGAAACAGCCTAACAAAAATCACTCAGAATTGCCATATCATATGTTTTTAGCATTGAATTTGATCCCTCCCATACATTTGGATCGAAAAAACTTCTTATATTCTGGATAAAGTCATCCCACCTTTGATAATGGGAATTCTGAAACAATGGGTCGGTAAGATATAAACCCCTAGGGAATTGGGTTGAGGAGTCTATCCCGGATCCAACAGGGAACCAGTGGGAGTTTGGACTTTAGCACAAATGAAGTGATGGTTAAACGCAACATCTGCATGATTTTTGATGATATGATTGCAGGCAACCGCAGGGTTTTCTTATGATTCATATTAGACTCCAAAAATTGCATGTAGATTCCTCGGATGATGATAAGAAGCAAACCTTAACTGTATTTGATTCACTTAAGGAGCAAGCACTCTCTACCTTTCATCACAGAACTGGAAACCGTCAACTTTACTATCAACTGAGCCATGCAAAAACACAATAACAACTCCATAGTCTTATCCCAATCGACATGGCTGGCCAGGAATTCTCATAGGGAGAAATAGTGTGCCGGTTCGGAAATCTTAAATCCTGCACCACGTGGGATTTGTAAAACCCTGTAGATAATGGGATAAACTAGGCCAACCTCAACCGGTTAGCAGGATTTGTTCCATCAACCGTATGATCCCTTACATCAAGGAGTGTCGAAAAACATAAAACAACCAGCTCTGGCTTCGATTCTTTGGAGCCTTCTGGAACAACACAAATCTGGATGTTCGGGTGTTTTTCGCTGTTAGTTTTGAGGGATCAGGTTTACACCCTGAAAAATTGACATGGAACCTCAAAATGGAGATTTGGAAGATGAATTTTCTTTCATTTTGGTGATTTTTAGGTTCCATGTCAATTTTCAGGGGTGTATTCAATTTTGGGATAATGTAATAATCATCAAAACAACAAATATGAGAAACAAATCCAGACAGTCTGCTGTCCATGGTTTCAAAAAGCTCTTCCATAATTCAGCACATCCACCACGATTCCCAGCAGCCAGAAGCTCAGCATGCCCGGAAGCTCTGACTTTGATAAAACGGATCACTTTTTCAAGACGGTTGATGTCGACAAAATCCTGCACCTTTTGCAATGATATTCCATCCTGGCAGAAATATCACGTTCTTTAATTACCCCTGACTCTCAATCTCTGGTTTATTTACCTACATTTTTGGGTAGGTTAGGGGGTGAATGTAGGTAGATACCACCATACATTGAGTGTCGGGGTACAGGTGTTCATTACATTTTTTGCGGTGCATCGCGAGATTGTGTCCCATCAACAAGTCCTCTGCTCTTGTCTTCCACACTACATTCTGGACCGTCTTCAGTTAAGTTCGCATAAAGCGGTTTGATATCATGGTAAGCTAGTTGGCATTTGGTCAAACCAGAAAAATATTGGTCAAAATCGGACATCTCCACTCAACAAGGGAACTGAAATCAACACTATAATGAAGGTACAAAAATAGATTACATAATGGCTAGTCAACCTAGCCCCCCCTCAAGAACCCTCCCCAGAAATAAGGCCTTAATGAAGGGCTTATTAACCCTTGGGTTTCCCTTAACAAGACCTTTTTAAACCCTTATTTCTGGGGAGGGTACGTTGGGAAAGGCAACCATGAGATTATGGACCTTGACTTGATTACATCTAAACTCCCCTATGTTGGGGATGGGATGCCTCCCACCTTTACTAGGAATCCTTATACTGCAGTATATAAACCCCTACTACTGGGTTGATGAGTTTAGACTCTAACACATGTTCCATACCCCGGATTAGTTTTTGGAAAAAAATCAGTGGTGATGTTTCTCATGGGTTTTGTTCTCCCTGATCTGCTCATCCCACGAAATTCTGGGGTATCAAATGAAGTCATAGTGATGCACCTAAAGATCCACCGGGCCGGGCCGATTTCTAAGGAGATGGCTACTGCCGCTATTCTTGGACACAGATTGGGATTCGCAAAAAGGATCTGCAAAAAATCCGGTTTCCTTTGGACAAAATACCTACGTATAGTACCAATTGATACACGGAACCCAGAGTTCTTACGGCATATATAAAGGATAGACCCTTTATTGTACCATAGATTCACCTAATCGGAAATATATGACCCTATCTCAAAATTAGGAAGCACCACTTGGAGGATCATCCCAGCTAGGAAGTAGTTAGGATCACCCCTATTTGTAAACCATTTAAGAAGCCATTTGGATGGGGTCCCTCAACACCACTTAGGGGACTTACTAATCATGGTTGTTAAACCGCTTACGAGTCCTAGGATGATCCTCCAAGCACTCAAAAAACTCTAAGTTGTCTATTTGTTCTTACTAACTATAGGAAAGCAAGACTTTTCAAACTTTGGCGGGGAATTGATGGCCTTTACTTTTGAGACAAACCTACACCCCTGAAAACTGACATGACCTTGGAAAATCCCCATGTTTAATAGCAAATACATCTTCAAATGGGGGATTTTCCAATGTCATGCTAGTTTTGAGGGGTGTATTGTAAAATACAATGAAGTTCCTCACCTTTCTGACGAGTCGCTGGAAAGCTACTGCTTTCAACTTGCAATTCTTGAAAAGAAAAGTGGAAAATCTGAATACACAGGAAGCAGTGACCTCAAAACTTTGTCTAGTTTTGTGCTGTACAAAGGGGATGAAATCCTATTGAGTTATGTTGGGAATTATCATAAGCCGTTATAAGGATCCCTATAAACCAATCAGTAATATAGCATGGCATAAGGGTGT
The DNA here is from genome assembly GCA_000507305.1 of Breviolum minutum Mf 1.05b.01. Classification (NCBI taxonomy): domain Eukaryota; class Dinophyceae; order Suessiales; family Symbiodiniaceae; genus Breviolum; species Breviolum minutum. The sequence goes on along the minus strand of DF243534.1, from coordinate 20,981 downwards.
TGAACATTGCTCACTTGAATTGGACAACAGTTTAAGGTCCAGAATGGTCACCAGGAAATACACAGGGTTGAAAAAAATGCCAAGGGCCTAAAAAAATCCTTCAAACAATCAAGCCATGTTTTTTTCAAATGCCGATGTATTTATCCACAATCTGAATACAAACCCTTGTGGGTTGATACCAAAAACCCTTTACATTACAAGTACCAACGAAAAATCTGGGCAAAGTACCACAAATCATAAAAATTCCAAAACCTGCATGTTTCGGGCATTTTGGGGGGGAAGTTCCCTTCATCCTAAAGCAACATTTGGAGTTTTCCCAGCCGGCGGGTTGGTCGCTTTTTTATGTGCCCCAGAAAAACTAGTAAAGGCAATTGTAAGATTGGGAACGAATATTTTCCGTATATATATATATATACATTGGGTATGGCCCCTTCCCAGTAGCAGTGACCACCAGGATTATTACATTTTTAGTAGGGAATCCCCATAAACCTTTATTTGCCACTGTTACTGGGAAGGGGCCACACCCAACATATACATACAAGATTGAATTCTTAAGGCTCAAGATATATTCCTTCTCCATGTTAGATACATACCAGGGGTCAGTTCGGATCGAAATTTTGAAAATTACAGCGTTCATATTTGGGTTTTTGGTTGGGTGCTTGTTGACCCCCGAATGCCAGGGTCAAGACAATAAGTTACAGCAATTTGGGGAGCCCACCAAATTGCAAAGCAATCATTCTTCTGGGGCATTGGACTTTGTGAATTTCGCAGAAAATAGGACATTTTGAAATTTATATAGAGTATACACCCCTGAAATTTTCTTTCAAAGGAGTCAGCCGTTTGTTTAGACCACCTTTGCTTGTATCTATATATGTTCTTTAAATCGTCCAGGGTTACTTCGTTCAAAAATTTGTGGTAGGATCAAAAATCATCAACAGTAGTGCTTCGATCATTTCTCCCAAGCAAATTTGAACCGCATGCCCTAAAATCATGGGGAAATTTTAAGGGCTAAAAATTCCCACCCCCAAAAATGCCATCCCTCCTCAGGAAATGGGTCGACCCTATGTAAAAACTACAGCACCACCTAGTCTCAGGGATCAGCCTGAAGTGGTGGGTTTTCCTTAAGACATCCCTTCCAAGAAGGCCGACAAAGATCTTTTTTGGGGGGAAGGAAATGGCATCAAAAAGGTGAGCCTCCAAAAAGCAAGTTCGGCTTGGGGATCTTTTTCCAACCACTTTGCTTCACAAAAGAATCCATCCCCAAATACTCAATAAGGGCTGGTCCTATTTGCCAACAAACCTGGGTAGTTCAAATGATATTGGTCCGTAGATAAATATCATATACCTTACAGATAGATCCTATGGCTTATTTTTCATGACCCTTGGTAAATTTCCCATATTAGTAGGTAAAAAATATACCAGCCCAAAAACACCTGAGTGTCTGGGATCCAAAATCAAATAAATCAAATTTGTGGACTTTTGTCAAGTGGTTCAGCGTGGCTTTCGGATGTTTGCTCGGATGATTTTTAGACGCTGCCCTTGGAATGGGCCTTTCAAATGCCTTTTTTCGTTTGTTGCATCACTTGGCCGATGTGTTTTTTTGACATAATTTTATGGTAGCCTGGTAAACACACTGTTGTCCAAAAAAGACAGGGATTGTTTAGTAATGTGGTTAAATGATCTTCCAAAAAAAATCGGCCAAGGATATACAGACCACGAAACCAAGGAGAACTCTGCAAATTCGTGGGGCCAACCAGGTCGCGAAGTGCAATGAAGGAACACAGCCCGAGCTTCCTGAGGAGCTTCCATTATTTCATTCCTTCCTTCATTCATTCATTCATTCATTCCCTATAAGAATCCTCCAACCCCTTCTTGAAAAATCGTAGGTTTGATGGTCGAAACATCCCATCCAAACACCAAGGCCGGATTATATGGTTTCCCTCAAATTCTTAGGACATACCGATCAGATCCTTAGGGATTCGTTCATGAATTCATCCTACTTACTACTTGGAGGATCATCCCACTTAGTAACTAGGGCTTGCAACTATGGTGATCCGTTTCGTCCCCAATTCCCGGGCTTGTTCCCCCCTTCCAAACGGCCTCTTAAATGGCTTATAAATAGGGGTGATCCGATCACTACTTACGATACATGGGATGATCCTCCAAGTAGGGTCTAGTCTAAACTCCCATTATGTCCCATTTCATAGGAGATGAACTCACCAACCCAATAATAGTAGGAATCTACAAAAAAAAGTTATTTTTGGATTCCGACTATTCCCATCTAATAGCCGCGGCTTTTTCACCATGACACTAATATGAATGAAAAAAAGTATACATCCCCACAATGCCACCTGGTCCTCTAGTTGGGGCCCAAGTGGGACAATGGTGTTTAAATAATCGGCCCCTTAGATTCGCATGAATTTAGATGATGGTGGTCGGTTCGACACCTATCCAAAATTCGCATGCTCATCAACTAATTAGTACATATTCCGCCCAATTTCTGAGGAGGAGCATTTTAATTAGAAATGATTGAAACCAACACCTTACTCATTGTGTTTGCTCTCAAACCTCTCATTTCAACCTAGAAGTCAGTCTTGGAGGGCATCCCGTTCTTTTTTTGATGCAATTGTGACTTTCTGAAGTTCTTGATCTGGCACATATTTTCTCAATGATCTCAAACAACCTTCCTTTCTGTGGCACAAGGTCTATTTTGTTCAGGGTCTTTTGCTGCTGGCTCTTGTCGAAGTGTTTGGATAGATTCCTACTCCACCCCAGCAGCAGTTCAGCGTGGTAGTTTGTATCCGTTACTATTTACGACAAGGATAGTATTTCAAAACATCCCTAAAATCCCTTGACCCAAAAACCATGAAAAATGAAGGTTTTAAACCGCCAATATACGGGTTATAACCCCTAAAAATGAAGGTTTTGAGTTCCCATGGATGGTGTTTTTTTCGCCAAATTTCAGAAAACACCTGGCAAAACTTGTGTTTTTCATAGGTGTTTTTCGCTGATGGTGCTAAGGCTTAATCTTAAAAATGGAGTTCACCAAAACCGGTTCCAAAACATGGCGATCTACAAGGTGGAGCCCCTACCAATTAGTAGAGAACCATAACTCCACTTGTTGACCGGGTTTTTTCCACCTCAGACACACCCATTTATGTTCGGCCATTTATAAGGCTTATAACTCCATTTATAAAGATCGTAGGGGGCGTTGTCACGTATATTTTGTTGAAGCTTTCCAGGGTGAACACATTGGATCCTCAACACATTTTCTGTGCTCGGCCGCGTTTGGAAAACTGCACCAAGGATCACCAAGGGACACGGGACACTTGAATGACTCAACTTTGGAAAAGGGTATATATAACAAGAAATTTTATAATATGATTTACACCCCCAGAAAACTAACATTGAACCTGAAAATACCCCCTTGGAAGAAAAGAAACCTCTACAAATCTACAAACCACCAATTTTTGGGGTTCCATGTTAGTTTTCGGGGGTGTATCTCAAAAATTATTCACCATGAAACTTAACCATAGTATCCTAAGAATCATTGGACCCTCCTATAGACAGAGGGATTTCACTCTGTATATAGCAGGTTTGTTCCATGATTCTTAGGGTAGAAAGCGTTCAGAAAAATCACACAAAACACCCTGGCAAAACTTTGGTCCCCTGCTAACGGTTGGGTTTTTTTCCCAGCACATTTATCTGGGCTATACGGGAAGGGACAATTCCCCAAGATTTGCCGAAATACAATTTTCAAGTTGTGGGCCAATTTATCACTTTTCAAACCATGTAAATTCACTTGACTGGTTCTGAGCCACAAAAAAAAACGGTCTTTCCATTAAATCCTGGTTGTTTAAAGGGGATCCGGGATCTCCGATAATTTCATGGTTTATGAAAAAATCTCCCACATATCTGAGGATTTCATCCCCGGCATTTCTCCCAGCAAACAACTGCCTTTTGTTTTTTTTTCATTGCTCATCTACCTGCATGTGACATTTTTGTCAATCAACACACAGAGAAATCCTGGTTTGGAAGGAGTCCATCTTTAGAGGCGTGGGTGGTGTGTTTTTGGAGGGCAATTTTTTTTCAGCACGCCGACTTTGAAGGTAAGTACGGTTGATCCATATTTGGTTGGTGGTTTCAACCCGTTTGAAAAATATTAGTCAAATTGGATCATTTCCCCAGGTAGGGGTGAAAAAAAATATTTGAAACCACCACCTAGATATTTTGGTGCTGACTTTGTTAAGTCAACGATGTTTTTGTTTGTTGACTTTGTTTGTTGCTTCCTGGAAAAATATTGTAAAATGCCAGTTCTTTTGATGTTGAACCAGTCGCCACCTGGTGTTTTACATTTGTTGTAGGGAATCCCTATAAACCTTCATATTTGCCATCGGCATCCTGGGTGTGGGGCAGATCCAAGAGATTTCATTTCAAATCTAAGAGGTTCAGGCTAGAAAATATCATCACTATAGATGTTATATCCTATCCCAGACACTCAATGCATGGTCTAATTTACCTACACTTAGACACTTGACCCTTGAACTACCCAAACGTAGGTAAATAGATCAGCCCTATCCAGTGTCTGGATATCATAGACTCACTTTTATGCAACTTGTCACTAATCACAATGATGAATTTACCTGAGATATTCAGATTCTGCAGGAATGGGTTGCTCATTCAAGAGCAACCTGCAGTTAAAATTGATCCGTGTCCCCTGTGGGATGCATGAGCGATCGCAGCGCGCCGGAGCCCTTCATGGTTTTCATTGCCTGTGAAAGATGGTTCAGAAGTATCCAACCAGGTACTACTTGGATGTCTCATTTATAAGTAGGGTATAACCGTCTACCAACCATTTACTATCTTCCTGGGACATCCTAGTAGGAAATGTGCCTCCGAAACGAAACGAAGAGAAGGGCCATGGCCCTGAAGTTCACCCCTGAATTGACAACCATCCCCAACCGGAAAATTTTCGTCTTCCTTTCCCACCAGATTTTCAGGGGCAAAAACTCGCTGTGAAATTCACTTCCGGTGGAAGTTTTAAGGGGGCGAATGGATGTCTCATGTTGACTTGCCCCCTCAGGTAGCTCGGCTCCCAACATGTGCTCGATTCCAAGACAGTTACAACACACCCCTGGAGCACACCCGTTCGGCAATCCCCCGGGCCCCAACTATGAAAGGATTCGAAAAACAGCCTGTTGGGACAGGTTAAGGGGTGTGTTCCAAAGGTGTGCTGAAACAACCTTAGATCGATATATCCATCAATTTTGAAAAATCACTTACTAAGGGATTTTTGTATATTTGAAAATCCCAGGTCCACTCCACTCAATGTCTGGTATATTTATACCTACCATTTACCATAAAACATAGCCAAATGTAGGTAAATATACGAAGACCAGGATGCAATAGATAAGTGCATACTAGGCAGCAACAAAATTTGAGGGTAGCACCCAATGAGAATTTAAGGTAAGCACCCAAAATGCCACACCCCCCGAGGAAATAAGGCCTTAGATAGGCCTTGGTAGGAGATTTTTTCAGGGACAATGGTAATCAATACACCCTCAATACGGCCAGCTATTGGGTGGAAAAAGTGGCAGCCAGGGCCCCCCCTGAAAAAATCTCCAAAACCGCCGTGAGTCAACGCGCCTCAAAATGCGGCGCGAAAAGATTGCCTCAACCGAACTGAAGGCATACCAAGCAATAAAACAGCATGGACCAGTTGAAACGGATGGGTTTTTTGTTGCTTGCATTTTTTGGGGTGGGTGCTTGGAGGATCATCCCAATCAGTACGTAGTTAGGATCAGCCCTATTTATAAGCCATGGAGTTCGGCCATTTGGAAAGGGTCCCACAACCCTACTTAGGGGGCGAATTACAATCACCATGATGATTAACCACTTACTAACCAACCTATAGTGGTGGTTTTTGGCAACCCATCTGAAACATATGCGCAAGTCAAATTGGATCAAGAAACCCCAAGTTTCGGGATGAAAATACCAAAAATATGTCGGAAACCACCACCTAGCAACTGGGATGATCCTCCAGTCGTGGGTTGACCTGAAATCACCACGAAAACCCAATCACCGAAAATTTCCCTTGGTCACCCCAACGTGCCCAACTCATAGGTCACATGGCTCCGGGCTCCTGGCCAGGCAGCCAACGTACCCCAAAAGCCCCAAAACCAACAGTCTCCGGAAATAAGATACATACACCCCGGAAGAGTAACATGGAACCTGAGAATACCCCCCTGGAAGAGGAAAATCATCTTTCAAACCATCATTTTAAGGTTCTATGTTGGGGTGTAACCTGGATCTTCCAAGGGGTGCTGAATGGATGATAAGGGGTGCCTATACACCATCCCTTAGGGTTCAAATAGCACCCTTTGGAAGATGCTGGAAGGCTTTAATAGCTGGCCTTAAGAGAAACTCAATGGTTATAGTAAGCCCTTATTTCCGGGGGGTGTACCTTAGGGGGGATAGGTTGACTAGCCGTGATGTTAAGGGCTTATTAAGGAGGTAGGTTGACCAGTCATGACCAGTCATGATCACTCTCTCACATGTAAACAACAATCCCTTAAAACTCACAAAGTTTGGGTGTGACTGTTTTTTTCATTTTGAAGGCTGTGTACTTCAATGGTGCCTTACGTAATTCAGTGGTGAAAATGATCCCAAGTCTTCAAAGTGGATTTGAATATAATTTAGCTACTTTTGTCCTTTTTGTTGCATGATTTTGAAAGTATACTACGTTATCTCAAATGTCCATCAAGAAATTTTGATCTTTTAACAAACGCATAAAAGATCATAAAAGTCTTGTAGCTGGCCATGCAAAAAGCGCCAAAGTCAGGCATGTCTGGTGCTGCCATTGAATGCAGCGACGTCATTACATTCCCAACCTAAACAATGCACTTATTTATAAGGGCAAATCCCTCACATCATGCGCTTTTTATAAGGAAAAAACATCCTTCAAAAAATTTCCCTTCATTTGCATTGTTTCGATCCCCTCCCCAAAATGGCTTCCATTTATTTTATGCGACAAAAAACGCAACTGATGCCATGATGCAGGCGGACTGAGTTCAAGGGGTTTGGTTGTCAAGAGGCGAATCATAGAGATCATCAGGTGCAAACCTGAAAATTGATGAATATCCTCCTGAAAAGGTCACTTGGGGGACTTTTTTGTTGGTATTTTGGTTTGTTTTATGCTTGGCTATTTTGTGTTAGATATTCTTAGATCGCCACCCTCAAACTAACAGCAAAAAAAAACCTGAACATAGGCCGAGGGCCCCAAATCGAAAAGGATCGTCTTCCATAGATATCATGTTTCAGGAGCGAGCGAGCTGGTAGTTTTCGGGGGGGAGTAATTCGGCACATTGTGGCTGCAAGAGGGTGAAGATAGATTTTTCCCTGTAGTTCTTTCAAATATCGGAACAGTTTTTTGTTGCCAAGCCATGTTAAGTTCACTGGAAAGTATGAAATGTGTTTTTTTGTCACTTCATTGAACGAATATGTTTCTCACCTTGCAAAATCATAGAAAGAAGGGTTTTGGGGTGTTTTGCATGGAAATTGGAACCCTCTCCAAGTAGGAATCTTTAAGAACATCCGAGCAACGAAAAAAACACATGCTACTTTCAATTGAATACTGGTTGGTTAATAGGGATCCTCATAATGGTTTGATTATAAACCCCATATAACTGGGTAGTCCCTTATCTACCGCAAACAAAAAGCCGTGTTTTATTCAATTGCTCATCTCATTGCAAAACCAACTCCCCAGTCTGCAAGATTGGATTCCTGCTCTCCGGTTGCTAGACGTCATTTGAGCTGGGAAAAAAACCCCGTGTAAATCTGTTTGCGCTTTAACTGAACACACTATTTACATGCTGGCCGCTTCATGTTGCAAACACCCCCCCAAATTGCAAACTGAACCTCAGCATCAATTTTACCTATTCCTTGTCACTCTCTTCATCAGCGCTGGAAGTGCTGGAGCTGCTTTCGCTGCTACTGCTTTGCAGTGGAGCTGGAGCTTCGCCTTCCTGTAACGATTTGATATATTGAATTCGTTTTTCCATGTGTCTTTTGGCTCTCTCTTTGCTTTTAGCAATGGCCTGGCATCTGTCCTGGAAACTTCTTGTGTGCAGAAGAGGGCGTGGGCATGGAACATGTTTCTGTTCTTGCCACACTCGTTTTAAATGATGGTCTTCATCATGCTGAGGCCCCTCCCCTTCCCAAGGCTTGTTTCCTTCAAAGAAACATGTTCGCCATGGTTCTGGGGATGGATACTGGACAGTCTCTACCCTGTAGTCATGGATTTCTGTCAAAGCAGTGTTGTCACTGAAAATACCATTGTACAACCTGGGAAGAAAATTTCCTACTGTACAAGGCCGTGCCTCTAAAGAATAAGTCCTGGTTATTTTGAGGCTTGGTGCATATAAAAATCTTCTCTCTGCAGACTTCAGCCGGGGGAACACCACCTTCTGCACGACCCAGGTTGGACCCACTGGATCCCGAAGCTGCTGGTGCCGTGCTCCTTCCGCCAATGCTTGCACCATGTCATCACAAGAGAAAATATTGTGTTTCAAAGCATAGTTTCGCACCCACTGGCTTGCTAGCCCGAACATCTGGTCTAAAGTTGATTTTCCGTGCTGTTCTGCTAGGAAGTTGCAGGTGACACGGTTTTTTCTCTGTTGGGGAAGCACCATGGAAAAGTAATGTAACGTTTCAGCTGCGCGGAAGTGTGGTCCGCAATCCTGCCAAAGGTGCAAGATTTTGTCTCTGGGCATGGCGTTGTGATGCAACAACTTGGATAACATGTAAATGCTGGCCTCGCATGTTTGTTCCAAGTTTTCAGTGACGAAGAGGAAAAATGTTGTCGTCAACGGCTGCCCCTCTTCTTTCCTTTCCATGATGGCACCACCCCAGCAAGATAGACTCATTTTTTGTTGTGCGTGCCAGAGGGCGCCAGACTCCTCTGGTGCTTGCGGTATTTTCAATTTCTCCTTCCAATCGTAGCAAACAACAACTTCTGTCAGCCGCAAAGTGGAATGATATGGATCTGTCAAGGTGCGAAAGAATTCTCCTTGTCTACGTGCACTCACGCCAGTCCGCACTCCTCCAACGCCATGGCCCGAGTGGCATAACGCCACGGGCCTACACACACACACACAAACACACACGCCAGTCCGCACTCCTCCAACGCCATGGCCCGAGTGGCATAACGCCACGGGCCTACACACATCTCCAATCTTTACCAAAGCACGGCCGACCCCAAGGCCGAAGGAACAACTGCTGCAACCGAATCGCTAGGCACAAGCTTAGCCTCCCATCATAAAAGAAAACATCTGCTGACTAACATCTGAACAGAAAAACACAATCATACCACAGAACCTCCTTTGTGTTTTCATATACCTGTTGTGCTGGAGCCTTCCGTAGGAAGTCACTGAGGCGCGTTGTTCGGTGCCATTCATCGCCTACATAGACGCTCTGGTGATACGACGCTTTGAAAGCGCCGGATCGAGAAATGCCACCAATGCCTTCCTCACAGCAAGCTTCAACATTAGAAGTGTGCAAAAACAAGCTAGGCTTAAGAAACCCAAAGACAAACCGGATGAGTAATGCTCGGTTGTATATCAAAATATCAATTCTACCTTTCCCTCTCCGATAGCCTTGCCCCAAGTTATTCCTGCATCAGTGGATGGTTTTGGGAAAATCCTCAAGCTGCAAGTACACCAACAACAACTGAAAACAATGACAAAAAACATGCGATTAATTGATACGAGCGTCGCACGTGGACACCCAAACCTTATGCTTTGTGTTGTAGACAGGCTTTCCCATTGCCGCATGGCACCCGGAAACTTTGCACTCAAGCGGCCATCCCTTTGGCACGTCCATGTTTTCCCCTATGGCTTGCCAAAAAAAACTGCGGGTCACACCAAATGCTTTGCATGGCACACACCAATCACTGGAAACGATACACGAACCTTCAAGTTCAAGATGTTGCCGGCAAGCATGCCGTACTTCGTCATTAGTTTTTCAGTGGGGATGTTACATTAAGTGCGATTTCCCTTGGATAGCTGGCAAGAATGATAAGTATAACATGTCCTATCTTTGTAAACTAGATAGTACCGTCCGGATTACAACACATTCATACCATAAAAATAATGCAAATACATATATATAAATGATAAAATATATATATAATTTATAAATGAAAAATATATATATATATGAGATATATGTACATGTATCATATGGGGTATCGTTTGAGTATCGTTTAGTGTATCGTTTTCCAGGCTTTTTATCATAAAGTAGATTCATCAAGCATCTTTCTAAACATTGTATTTAGTTGCTGGCCGCTTTATAAAATCAAAAGGAGCTCAGCCTAAAGTGCAGCCCAATACATAACGAATATGCACGGGGTTTTTTTACCGGCTCATTTTCTGTATCATCACATAAACATACAGTCCCAAAAAAATGCTTGGCTAAGATCTTGAGATTTTTTTCCAAACTGTACATCATTTTCTGAAGCAAACAAAAACAAAATCCATTGGATCTCCCCCGGATCCAAATTTCTACAATTTAAAGGGCAATTTCTTGTAAATGGGCTTCAGGATTTCAGGCCATTTTAGGTAGGATTCCCTTACTGTTCACTGCCTTTTGGGGTGACACCTGGCGGGTAAAGGTCGCTGTAAATTGCCATACATACCATGCCATGTAGATAACTCTGCCAGTGGATTCCCCACGACCCACCGGGGGAACCTGCCGGAGCAGATGTGGCCCGAGTGCCCGGCGGCCTCAAGATTCGCACAGAATCATGAGGCCGGCTATTGTCTGAGAGAAGAAAATGACTAGAAAATGTTAGGTTGGACATGGGGTATTTTTGGTGATAGTCTGGTAGTGGTTTTATTTCATTGCGGTGCATTTTTTGTGGTGGTGAAATGTGGTGTTGCATGTGGTGAATGGTGATATTTCACGAACTACTCCTAGAAGGAAAGATCTCTTGCAGATCAGGCACACAGCGTGAGCAACCTAAACCCTGTGGTTTCTCACCAAGGGGGTGAGAAAAAACTCTCCACTGGGGGTATGGGTGCACCCAGATGTGTCCACATCCCATTACAGGAAGAAAGCCGTGAGCCTGACGACAAAAAATGTGTTTTTTTCACATGATGTGTTTATGACTCTTACCTGAGGAAGCTTTCACGTGCTGCATATAATCTCGTAAAAACATTGATACAACAATTTTCACCAACCTGTTTTTTTCGTAGTATATCCCATATCATCCATGTATGGCATATTTACCTACATGTGGTTGATTTTTATGGTAAATGTAGGTAGATATACCATACATGGATCCTATGGGTAAGAGGGAAGCTCCCAGCTCTGGGGTGAGGTCCTATATCGACGTTGGAAAATTTGGAGGTAAGGGGCTCTAAATCGTATTAATAAGTGCCATGAAACAAGGGTCGATAGATTTCTACAAGGTGGGCCCCTAGCAGTTATAACCTCTGTTACCTAATTTATAAGGCCATTTAAAGGGGTTATAAGCCGACTTATAACTAGTAGGGGCCCAGCTTGTATTGATATAAACAGATGTCTTACAGGCATGGTTTGCTCTCTCTCTCTCCCTCTCTCTCTCTCTGAATAGAAACAGTGTCCCCGGTACTAAAACAAATTAAAAGGTCCTATCACTTCTAAACAACTCACCCATAAAAATGAAATATATTTCAAATTTCCTTTATCATTCCCATGTAACTCCTAGATTCTAAGTATCATCCAACTCATATTCTTCGGACCATGATCCCCCTAAAGTTTAGTTAGATTAGTCAGTACCACAAGCCCCTCATTTTGAGCCATTTGAAAAATCCGAACACCCCATCAATTTGTCCCCCCCATTTTGTTCCTTGAATTTACAGCACATACAAACCACTCGAAGTCAAGCCGACCATTAAAAAAGAATAGTCCCCTAGAATTGTTGATGATAAACCCTTCTTAAGACAATGTTGTCTTTACGGACAAACCAGTCAAAAATTAGTCGACTTGGACTTTCAATGTAAGTTTCTTTTTAATAAGGGATGAAAGTTGGAAACTTGTTTTTCCCTAAGTATTCGGCCCCCTCAAAGCTGGCTGTTTCGAGGACCCTGCCCCTGCGTAATGCAGGTTCATTCATCCTTCCATTGGAGGGTCCAATGATCCTTAGGGTAGATGTTTAGGCTCTTGAAATCACCTAAACCGGAGATATTTCCACCGGTATCTCCGCATGGGTTCATGAATGACCGGGTTCGTGCACCAATACCCTCCCTGAAACTAACAGTTCGCATCTGAAAATGGGCCGGGCCCCAAAAGGAAACGAGTATTCCAACCATCCATTTTCAGGGAGGGTAACGGATTCAAACGTCCATTTTGGAATGTTGAGCGACAAAAACCCTTCCACCACGAAAAAACCCCACCTGGACACCATGGAAGGCTTTCCAGCTGCCGAAATCGGTGAACCAAACGGTGGACCTTGTGGGGGTGACGATTGCCGCTGCCAGGGGTCGATTTTAAGGTTGATATATAGGTATAGGGAATCCTTGAGACATGGGGTCATTGTTTAGTGTCATTTATTGCTATCGCTATTATTGTTACATGATTAAAATTTACGACTATTACTATTGTTATTGTTATCATTATTAAATATCATAATTTATACACCACCCTTTCTATTGAGTTTGATCTTTTAAATCATCAGTTTATCCCCTTTATTACATAGAAAACATTGGGAGTGTAGACCCATTGTGCACCATGATGGCCCTGGCGGCCTCCAACATGTCGGGATTTGAAATTGAAAACTGGAAGAGTGGCCGGGAACAACAAAAACATGGTGTGAAACGGCTTGGAAAAACAGGTACCCTCCAGGGAATGGATACATATCCCACCTTGGGAAAAGGAAAATCATCTTCAAAATGCCATTTTTGGGGGATATGTTAGTTTATATCTTACCTACCTTGATCCCATAAAAAATAAAAAAAATGCATGTAATGTAGGATCATGTAGGTAAGGTTCATGTACCATCGTTTTGATGGATTTTTTTAGGAAAAATGAAGCGAATGTTCGTTATGTATTATCTACCCTAAAAAGTGTCTATTTTGAACATACACCCGCTGCTATACAGGTTCATGAAAACCCCTCCAGTATCTCCCAACCAGATGGATTTTTTCAGGGGCGAGCTGTTGGTTTCAGGGATATTTCTCAAAAACGGAAGCTGAACATGATGAAGAAGGATTTCGTTGCTTTTTGAGGGTTTCTGAAAGCTCCAAGTATAAACATCCATAAATCCATACTCATGAAACACCACAAAGAACCACCTAAGTTTCGGTGTCTTTTTTCGCCAAAAAAAATCTCTGTTCACTCTGGGGCCACCCGGGCTACCACGATGGCATGGATGCAAGCTGGGAAACCTGGCCGTTTTCTCAACTCAACTGATCCATAGGATCCATGGTACCAATGGGAAACCCCACATGTTTAGGGCTTAAAACCCTTCATGTTGTCATGGGGGTTGGGCTTAAAACCCCTCATTGTGTCATGTAGGGCTTAAAACCCTTCATTGTTTGATGGGTTTTGGGCTTAAAACCCTTCATTTTGTCATGTAGGGCTTAAAACCCTTCATTGTTTCATGGGTTTTGGGCTTAAAAACCCTTCCTTTTTTGTCATGGGTTTTGGGCTTAAAACCCTTCATTTTGTCATGTAGGGCTTAAAACCCTTCATTGTTTCATGGGTTTTGGGCTTAAAACCCTTCCTTTTTGTCATGGGTTTGGGGGTCCAAAAGTATGGTAATATCTAGATGAATGAATGGTTGAATTTTATGGTAAATGTAGGTGAATATACCAGTCCCATGAATCCTGTGGATGACCCCTCACCCTGCAACAGTCACCCCCTTGAATAAAAACATGTTTGGCAGATGTCCCTTTTAAGCTTCACTTTCCACTGCTTCTGGTTGGGTAAATCCAAATTGTACAAAACCACTCGAAATATGGTGGTGTTTTCCCACCCATCTGAAAAAATATGCGCAAGTCAAATCCCATCATTTCAACCCCAAAAATACGAGGTGAACCCTAGACAAAAAGTTGGCCTTTAAAACCAATGGTTTACCCTGGCAATTCTGCGAGTAAACGTGACCGATTTTTGGGGCCCGGTGAGTGAAAACGTGACCCTTTCACTCAAAGGGTTGTACAGGTGACCTCCAAGTATAGGGGACAAAAAAAAAGTCACGACGGCTGAATCACCTTGGTATCATGGTATCATTGTAGCCCCGTATCGCGTTTTTGTTGGGTGGATGGTTTATTTTTGAACACTTGCCCGGCCCGCAACAAAAAAAATACATATTATTGGAGGGACATGAACATCGCTTCCCTACCAACATTTTTGGAGCAGCATTTTGATGATCAGATGAATCCAAAAATTCCCACCAAAACCAACCAAAGATTTCAATAAATTGTCCGGACCTGCGGCGAATTCAAAGTCTGCAGGGTTTTCTGCCAAGTTTCACTATCACCTACAGTACTACTGTTGATGGAAGAAATCCTGCACCAGTTGATAGGTAGTTTGTCCCATTATTCACCAGGTTTTAGCACCATCCCAGGTGGTTGTTTGCGATTTCTGAACCATCACCAGTAGCACAGTTTTTTTGAGTGGCTCACTCCCTAAATGAAAGATACATTTCAACGGGGGCAAAAATGGTAGCCACCGGAAATCCCCCAATTCCCCAAAATCCCAACAAATTCGCCCAACAACGGATCAAGCCTCTGTTGATCTACCTCATCGGTGGATATCATGGATCGGAGCGGCCAACAAAAAAACGAACAAATACTGTCTAGTTGGTGGTTTCAACCCATCTGAAAACTGTCAGTGAAACTGGAAATCTTCCCCAAATTGAGTTGAACACCACCTAGCTGTTGATGGTTCAGAAATCCCAAACAACCACCTGGCATGGTGCTAAAACCCTGCAAATAATGAAATATTTACTATATCAACTGGTGATAGCCGGATTTTTAAACCATCAACAGTATCACTACAGAAATTGAGCAATTGAATATGGTTGCTGAAAATCGGTTCAAAATCTTCTAAATGAGTCAAAATTTCCAAATGTTCCATTTGTTCTCTATGAGTTTGGTTTTTCTACTAGGGATCCTTATAATGGCTTATTATAGCCCCCATATAGCTGGGTAGGATTTCATATATGTGTGTGTGTGTGTGTGCGTGCGTGGACCCTAAACAACCAGGGTCCTTTTTTTTTGCGCAAGTTATCATCGGCTGTTGTTCAGCAAGCATACCTGGTTGGTAGCTACTGAACATTATGGAGGCTTACCATGTTCCAGATGATCCATGTCTGGAGATTTTATCAGGGGATAGTTGGATGTACCCCTACCCCTATGGGAAATCCCTATATAAGTCCTATATAGTGGGTATCTATGGGTTAGAATCACGAAGAATCCCTAGCGAACACAATAAATACCATGGGTATACTGTTCGGGGTACACCCAAGTGTCCCTTGATTTTACCTTGTCTGTGGCCCTCTCCCAGTAACAGTGGCATGTGAATCGAAGGTTTATAGGAACCCCGTACTAAAAATGGAATAATCCTGGTGGCCACTTTTATCACTTTTACTGGGAGGGGGGTCACACCCAACTTTTACGTAGCTGAAAAATTCTGGTAACTATTCCAGTCCCATCGAGCCTATGATGGTCAAAACCTAATGGGTTGATGTAGTATTTGTGTACGTAAAGTTCGTTTTCCAAAAACACCCTCAAAGGAATTGCAAGCGATGAAGGGGAACATGAAGTTGATATTTGAATCACAGGAATTCTACATCCCTCTGATTCCAGGTTAACCTTTTCAGTTGCAAAACCTTATGCTCTTCTCAAACACGACGTCACCACGTCATCTCAGGGGATTTTTGTCGTCGATGACTTGCAGACAGGACACAGCCACAGAAGGGCCGGGACGACCTCTCAACCGCAGAAAGCTCAATCTTACACGACCCACAGAAATTCCCGGAAATTCTAGATGGAAGGTCAACGAACAATATGAAAAATTCCAAATATAGGGAAACATGTAAACTAACACTAAAAGGAATAAAACATCTACCAATTGTAGATGTATATCGAAAATGGGTGATGTTCTTTCCATCATATACTATGTTGGTAAAAAACGGAGGGTAGTAAGTTTGCTATGTTGGAGCCTGTGCTAGATGTGGCATCTCCAAAAAGTAATGAAGAAAATAAGGTACGGTTGATGGTTCAGAACACCGGCAAACCGACCAGTTGAGGTTGGCAGTTTATCTCATGATTTACGAGGTTTTTAGCAATGACATGCTATTCCACCGAATTGGTTCATTAGGATGCTTATAATGGCCTAGTAGAATCCTAATATTTCTTTGGGTATAGTATAATCCCCACAAAAACAGCAAAATAGCCACTGCTCAACTTCACCACTGGAATCTACCTCACCAGTTACCGGAATCTTCGATGTGAAGATCATGGCCAAATGGTGCTTTTTCCATGAGAAATTCGACCAATCCCATAGGATCCATGGGACGAACGGTATACTTACCTACATTTAAGGTTGCTTTTTTTATGGTAGATATGAACATTTTGTCTGTTTCGTTCAAATTTCATAGGAAAGTCCCACAATTTCAATTGTAATCACAATACTCCCAGTAAAACATGGTGTCGTAGTTGTATATCAAGATCACACGAATCAATTTAAAACATGTGACATGTTTTTTTCACTGCCATAAAGTTTGAACAACATTTTCACATTCCGTTGGGATGAAACTCTTCATTTCAGGGCTCCTTTGCGTTGGCTTCTTGTGATCCCCATATGACTGGGATTTCATCCTCCATATACACCAAACAATCCAGGTTCAACTGGTCACTGCTAAGTTGTTAATCTTCAATCTTCGATAGTTTTGCTTCGTAAAAGAGAGGTTGTACAACCTACATCTTGTACCGGCCAGAAATTTTGCTAAACATGATATCCTCCACGAAAACAAAAAAACACGAATGAATGGTGACCATTCAACCCTCCAAAACTGTCAGATTTTTTTAGTTGGCGGCTGAACCACACCCAGGTTACTACAGATTCGTGATTATTATCCGGAGTGCACGAATCAGCCACAAATATGACGAAAAAAACACAGGTCTTCTTCAAAACCCATCAAAACTCCCCCTGGTTGTTGGTTTCAACCCATCTGAAAAATATGATCGTCAACATGGGTTCATCTTCCCTAACTAGAAGTGAACAAAAATATTTGAAACCACCACCTAAGTTTGTTATTTTGTTCGTTGGGAATCTTTTGGATCAATTTTTCCAGGGGTGAAAATTTAAATAAAAAAAATGACTTGCCACCACCAAACTTCGCCCCGTGTTTTTGTTGAGGAAAAAAAACATCCCTTTTCGGTAAAAGGCAAACACCACACCACCCACCAACACCACTCGGTGAAGCCCCAAAAAAGGCAAGGCACCTGTGGCTCTGACCTTCGAATCGGAGTTGCGGCACAGAGGCAAGGAACGCCAGGTGGGTTGGAGGTGGGCCAGGTGGGGTTGGTTGGGTTTTGATCCGATTCCCAAGATGTTTTTTGACCCCAACCAAAATAAGGATTTCACCGAAGTTGTTTTTTTTTGTTTTCCCCTAAATTTTGTTAGGGTTGTTGTTGTTGCATTTTTGATGGGAAAACAAAAACAAGATGTTGGACATATATGACGTCCTGTGTTTTTTGAGGATGGAAAACATTTGGCAAATTTTCGGGTTGTCAAGGTAACTAACAGCTGGAACTTGAAAGTAGGTCATGTGGAAAAGGTCGAGCAAGGAGGGTACCAAAAAACACTGAATTGAGATGAGCAGTGTTCAAAAACTCTTGTGACATTCCATTGAACTGACTGGTTTACAGGGATTTTGTAAGGGCAAATTATAAATCAAAATCATTCAACAAACCTATGAAACTGGGTATGATTTCATCTTCCCCCCAAAAAAACAAACAAACCCCAAGCTCAACCGGTCACTTCTCAGACTCAAATGGGAAATTTCTTGTTGCTTCGCTGCTTTTTGTGGGCACCCGTCAGTCAACCCAGAGTGCTTCAAGGTATGTGAATTATGAATACGAGAAAACAAACTCTTCCATGAAAACACCACCCTCAAAAAACATGAAAGCCCTATACAGGAGGTGCTACTTAATACAAAAACCATTGTATTTTTTTGAACAAGACAAATTTCCCTTCCACACAATTCCCCAAAAAACAACACATGGTGTGCCCAACCATTTCCTTTCAAAAATTACCCCATGTTCGCATGGTGTTTCACATCACTTTTTGGGGGTTGCCCATAACCATCGTCGATTGGAAATCGTGACCGATGCTCGCGCACCTCGGGGATCCTCTTCTCTTGGATCGTACAAAGGCGTGGCTCTTTCGGGTTGCTTGTTGCACCACCTTGAGGGAAAATTCATAGGGAGCCCTTTAAAAGGGGATTGGGACCCAATAAATACCCACTATATCCAAGGTGTAATTCTATGGGGTTGACTAAGGGTAGATTTTTATTTCTGGACTGCTGGCAGTATCCAGAAATTAGCATTTATCCCAATTGGATGTATATCAAATGTAGCAGCTATGGGTAGTAATAGTAGCGGCTGGGTAGTAGGTAGTAGCAGTAGCACTTGGATGAGAGAATTTTTGTTTTTCGGGAAATCGAGGTTCTTAGACTTGGATTTGCGACTCGCCACGATGCTTGGAAAAAATGAGAAATATTATCCCAAATGCTGGGTTTCATGGTGAGTTACCATGGTAGAATCAGTAAAAAAAACACCTGAAAAACAAACACACGTAAACTGGTGGTACATGTAAAGATCTATCTGTTTTTTGGAGAGACAAGTGCAAAGAAAACCAAGATACAGTGAAAATGCTTAGTTAAATGCATCATCTTGAAAGCTGGTAGTTTCTTGGGACTTTGTTGGATGACTCTGTCAGTGGGATTTTCAGGGACCCCCAATACTGTGACCCCTTTATGGTAGGTTTCCCAAACTATTCCCATACCACTCCCGTAATGTATCCGTAAAGATACGAGCGCTAGACCTTTCGCACCCCACAACACCGGAAGTCACCCCACCCAATGGCACACCGGTGAAAAAAAGTCACCCCACCATTACCGGAAGTCACCATTACTGGAAGTTACCTTGAACCTCTTGCAAGAAACCATGGAGAAATCCAAACAAACAGCATGCATTGGGAAAGCAAGACGTATGTGGATAGAACCGGTGTACCTATGCGTTCCGTGCATAAGTCTATTTAGTACTTAAACATTTTAACATGGTATAATACAACTTGTATCCACAGATCCCAACGGTACACCGCATTTGGGGCGACTTCATGTAGGCTGGCACGAGAAAGGTCCAGGACATGTATGGGACTAGTGTGGGAAACTTGCCGTAAGAGGGTCCCATTATTGGGGGGGCCCTGAATCACCCTTGACTTTATAACTGCATACGGTTTCAAGATATAAGATTTGTGGATAGAGAATGTGTTCATGGGATTTCATGGGAAAAAATGGGAAGCCCCTAATGCTCCCCCCAGGAATAAGGCCTTAATAAGAAAGTGCGGTGAAGGTCTTCTTGTATGCTTTCTTGGGTGAAATCATCCCCGTCTTGGAGCTAACCAGTGCCCTCTCTCAGCAAAACAACTTCAACCCTGCCAGTATCGAAAAGGAAAGGAGACCCCATAGAACAGTGACCAAGATTGTTTTTAGTATTCTAGTTGGTGTTTTCACCAACCCATCTGAAAAATAGTAGCCAAATTGGATCATTTCCCCAGGTAGGGGTAAAAATTAAAAGTCTTTCAAAACCACCACCTATATAGTAAGACTAAGATGGGGTTTAAGATGTTTTTAGTATTGGTTCAACCCCCACTCAAAAAATCCATCCACCCCCCCGTCCCAAACAAAAAACGGGTGAAAAAAATACCACTACCTAAACCGCTCATCACCAATCTCCATGATTTTCTTCGCATTTATTTTGGTGTTGGTTTCAAAAAAGAAACAACAACAACAACAACAACAACAACAACAACAACAACAACAACAACAACAACAACAACATACCAACAAAAACTTGACCAAAAAAGACAGGTCGGACTCACCTCGATGATGTGCTTCTACTGTACTGATACTGCTGCTTCTGGAGGTTGATTGAAACGAAGAGCCTCGGATTTTTTTTCGTATTTTTGGTTGCCCCGTGGTTGGGTTGGGTTGGATTTGGTTGGATTTGTTGCTTGGGAAGAATACAAAAATGATTCCCTAAATGGTGGGTTTAAAATGGTGATTTATATACCATGGAGATGAATCCGTTAAAGAAATCGCCTTTAAAAAAACAAATCCAAGTTGGGTTGATTTTGTTGGGTTCAAATAATTCCACTGTGGAAAACATGTTGGGAACTTCAAATGTTTATTAACGGAGAAAACGTTTGGGGTTTTCAGTGATATGAGACTTTGAAGAGTATACAATTTGAGCCACGAAAAAAAATCCTCGGATATTTCCCATAAAATACTGGTTGTTTCAGGTTCCGGGATCCTTATTTCATGGAGTGTGAAATAATCCCCACATAACTGGGAAGTATATATAATCCCTTAATCCCTTATATACCCAACAAGCAACCAGGGGCCGTGGTGTTTCTCATTTCTCAATTTGTCGTTTTGGGAGGATTTTGTAGCTTCATCATTTCTAGTTCGGGACATGTTGTTGTTAGACTTGGGGAGGGTCCAAACTTACGATTCGTGACTTTTCGTGTCGTTGTCCTTCTTCGTCACCAGGTGACATGTAGATGCCGGACAAAGGGAGCGAAGGTAGCCAGGAGGAACCTTTCCCAAAGGTTTGTCCAATGGAACATCCTCGCGGCGACGGAAACGCGTTGGAAACGTCGGGTTTTCGAGAAAACCGTGCGACTTCCAAACGGAGGTAGTGTTCTCTTAC